>JBBIGA010117439.1:0-10414 GCA_037576975.1 Alestes dentex | reverse complement strand
TTCCTGTTGCGCCACTTTTAGGTTAGGGCAAGTGCGAGTGTAATCCTGACTAGGGTCTGTGAAAAAAGGGTTACACATGTAAATGTGGTTCTATATTGTGGGTGGATTTTTTAATATGTGATCTATGTGCCGAATTTGGTCAGTGACTCCTTCAATTAAGACTCCTGGCATGGAGGTTCTGCTGTTCACCACCTAACACACACCCACTGGTTAGACCACCTGACACATGCCTACTAGTCAAACCATCTGACACACACCCACTGGTTATTCTGCCGCTACCATTGACCATCAGTGACATATCTACAACCTCCAGAAGGATTAGAGTGCCATTGTCCTTCATGAACAAAAATCTGTTGAAAAAAAAGATCTAAATATGACAAACATGTATATTTTTAGTTCCCGGATATCATTAAACATTCTCATTGAGGGCCTTGAAGGCCCTCAATGTTCCTCTCTGGCAAGATGGATGAGGAGCTGCATGTTGCTGTGTTGTCCTTCACTATTTGCTAGAGGCTCCATGATTCCTTTATTGTATTCAAAAGACAGGCTAACTAAGACCCTGCACCTACTGTCACTTAAGTCTTGCCATCCTGATCTGGTTGGTGAGCACAGAAAAAAAATGCCAACCATGCAGAGCTTATAATCACATTTGTATTTAGACCATCATGATCTCTCTCTTACCTGTAATAACAATAAAAGTTATTTATGGGGTTAAGCTGATTTTGGCCTGTCCCTCGTCAGCCTGATTGGCTGACCTCAAACCCAATTTTTATCGGACCCCTGTGGTTCCTAATCAGCCCAGACCTGGAGCTCCAAGCAGCCCATAAGAAAGGCAATAACGCCTACTGACATTAACCGCGTTATTCTGATTGAGCCTGTCCTCCTGCAGTGATGAAAACAGCCCTCGGTCTGCAGCGATTCTTTGACCTATTTTACATGTTCTGTTTGTTGTAATTGTCTTTAGAAAGACAGCATCATCTGATATGCTGCTAATGAGGCTTTCTATAGCCACTTTCAAGTATTAAGTAGGCAAAACACACCCCAACATATGTTCTCATATGTGATTTCAGGGAAAGAGCAGAGGTCCTCCGCCTGTGTCGCCGAGCTTGTTATTACATTTCAGCAAAGCAGTTTTGCCAATTAATTCACCGACTCACTGCGGAAAACCAGTAAAATTCTAAATAGGCCTCTTTTTCATAGAGCTCCATCTCTGCTCAATTTTCTGTCTGGAGAGGCAGATAAAATCGGAAAATGATGACACTAAAATGAACATAACAAAATACCTCTCATTATAGTTCAATTTCTGATAACGTGGGAATACCGATGAAATCTGGTGACAGTCTGAAGTCGTGTGAAGAAAGAACAGATGAAAACCGCTGTCCTAAAGGGTCCATATAATGGAAAACCACACTTTCCTAATTTTTTTAAATTAAAGAATGTAGTGTATGAAACGTGTTACAACATACTATTCACTCAAGACTCCATTCACTCTATATATTCACACTAAGATGCAAAAACATCCCGTTTTGAATGTGATGTCACAATGTTTTGTGATGTCACACAATTTATATGCTATTTATAAATAGCCACCTATTCAACGCTCAGTGGTTTACCCTCGCCCACCTTCAACGAGGGGATGTTTCAGGCAGGTCCTCTTTTTGAATGACACACAAAACAGGGCACCGAATCAAAACAGAGGTCATTAACATATGTTGTAAATCTATGTTTTTTTAATGAGGATGTTAATTATCTAAATATCTCTTTGTCAGTGTTATGATGTTTGTCTCAATGCTGGTGTGACTTGTTTGACTTTGACTCGTGACTCATTCTACAGGGTGATCATGTTGTTGTACAACAGCACGACCTGTGGTTTCTATGGTTTCAGTGCTGTAGTAGTGGTAAAAAAAAATAAAGCAGAAGATAAATACTTGATACAGATAGTTTATAAATGCTTGTAACTAAAACAACAGCTCTACAGGGTTGTTTGCCTGGATTACTTTGACATGTGTCTGGTGGTTCAATAGTTTTGTAAAATGTAAAGATCTGTTTTACAGCATCAAACAGTGAGTGTGTGTTTCTTGGATGTATATGTTGTGCTTGGATGTATGTATCTTGCACAGCGCACCTTCCATCAGTCGGTGCGTCTGTGGTTAGGACGTAGCTTGAGTTTAGTGTGATTTAGTTATTGAAGGACTGTCATATGTATAAACGTAAAGAGGGTGGCGTGTTGACTGTAATCCTAAATCTCCGTTAACCTGCAGTGTTGCTCAGCAGTTAGAAGCTAGAAGTGTTAAATGTATGCTTTAATGGAAAGTGGTCAGGTGGCACAACCCTGTGAAGGGCTAATGACGTGGTAAAAGAAACAGCCTGTTCAATTCTAAGGCTGTTTGGTTAAACACACTCAGTAAACCTGACGATTTACAGGTGATTTTAAAATCACCAAACTGTGCTAAAATACAGGACAGGTACGGTTAGGATTGTTCTGATATTGATACTAATAATACTTTTAGATATTGCTATTTATGCGTGCTCTTATTTAACCCACTCTCCACAATCTGGTGCAGAAAGTAAAGACGTCACATGAAAAGGTGTGAGAAGATGGAACACTTATTTTATTGTAATTTTCTGGAGAAATAAGGATATAAACAGTGTCCTGAGTTTCCTATATATATAGTGAGGGAGGAGCAATCCCTACACATGTTCTGCTCAACAAATGTATATTGGTGATGAGCAGAGCAACGCTCCATCCGTTCACTGATCCAATCCAACTTCAAACAGTTGAAAACGCAGTTGGCTTAGAATGAATTAACGCTGCAGAAATACCGATAGTGGCCTCATTTGTCAGGGAGATTGTCCAGATTTCAGCACTGACCAGTCAGGAACTAGGACCAGTTTAGTACCAGTTCTACCAACAACTCACTAGTAAAAATAAATTATGGCTAATTTTGGTACAAACATGAGTCATAAGTGGGCCTCAGGTGGGAAACAAAATCCAGGAAAAATATAGGATATGGGCCCTGTGTCACGTCTGGGCCACCTCGACCACGCCCCCAGTGGCCCCCGTCTCCCGAGTATTAAGTATACCCATGTCATGTCTCGTCTCTGTGATGTCATGTGTTGTTTTGTCTGAGCTCGGTGCCAGGGCAACCCAGGTGTAGAGGCTTGAGGCTCTACATGCGAGTCAGCCGGGTTGCTAGGCAACTGATTACAAGCTCACCTGCTTTGTGACAGCTATCACATGTCACTACATGAGGGAGAATAGGGGACATTAACCCTTAAAACACAAGAAGCACGGATCCATACTGGAAGCACAACAAATGGTAAATTGTCCTCATACAGCAAAATAGCTGTAAATCCACCAGTTTGTGTTAGTGCTTGAGGTGTCAGACGTCATGAGTTTTATTTGGTGTTCCTGTGTCACACAGAACCAAAGTTACTGTAATTTAAAAACATGTAATAATAATAATCACTACTGGGGTTTTAAAAAGAAACAAATGAAAAAACAAGATCTTTGAACCCAGGAGAACTTTCAGGATAGCCTCCGCCCACAAGTGGGTAGGGAATACCCACAGAGGGAGGTGCTCCGGAGAGTGTCTGAGCGGCAGTACGCTGAGACAAAGAACAGCAAATGGTGAGTGTGTAGTGTTTACTGATAGAGTCTGAGTTCTGAAGGTAAACACCAGTTCTAGGCTTTTTTGCACCGGTTATATTTACTGAAATCAGAGTTTACTGATCCGCTGGTTCTGAGGGTTAATCAGGGTTGCTTTCATTTTGAAAGTAAGCTGCGTGAAATACATCACAGCCACACACATGCAGCACCATGGTGCGAAAGAAGCTCCGTCTCGCGACATCTCTTAAAATACACCCTACTCTGTTGTATGCTTATACTGTTGAGTCAGCTAGAGACGTTCTGTCTGTAGTGGTTTGCACCTTCAAGAAGGAATCCTCTCTCATCTAACTAGACTTGGCTAGGTATCCTTTCTTCCTTTCATCTCTATTCTGTTTTACAAATAATGTGAATCACACCTATACCTGTTCATATATCTTCTGGCCCAAGAAGATACATTTCTCGTCTGTGTTGTCGAAATCTCAGTAACCTCTCCCAGCTACCTTTTCTCCACAGCCTTCTACAGTGGTTCATGGTGGTCTGTGGAACTGCCAATCTTGTTTCAGGAAGGCTGACTTCATCTCTGGATTGGTGTCCCTCCTCTCATTTCACTTTTTGGCTCTCACCGAGACCTGGATCACACCAGAGTACGCGACTTCTCCAACAGCCCTCTCCTCTGCCCTCTCCTTCTCCCACACTCCTCGCACTCCTCGGTACAGGTTTGCTTCTTTCGAGTAGATGGCATTTCTCTGATTCTGATTCTTCTCAAATCTCCTTTTCTCCCTGTATCTCTAGCTCTCTCACCAGAAGACTTCGCAAAGTTCTTCGTCGAGAAGATTGACATTAATTGAAGAATCTTTCCTCCAACCACCATGCTGCCCACTACACAGAAACCAGGCCATGCTGCCCAGTTTCACGCCTTCTCACCGCTCTCTCTTGAGGAAGTGTCACTACTCCTGACATCCAGCAAACCTACAACGTCTCCACTCGACCGTCTCCCATTGAGGACACTCCAGATGATGATATCAGATCTCATCCCACCATTGCTTACATAATACATAATACAACAGTTGGTCATGTTCCATCTGCCTTCAAGTCTGCAGCGGTCACACTGATTTTGAAGAAACCCTCGCTGGACTCCTCAGATGTCAACAACTACAGACCGGTATCACTTCTCTCCTTCCTTTCCAAAGTCTTGGAATGTGCCATGTATAACCAAATCAACTTGTTTCTTTCTCAAAACAGGCTTCAGGACCCTCACCAGTCTGGGTTCAAGCCGGCACACTCCACTGAAGAACTTCATGTGGCTAGATCAGTCAACCTGTCTTCTGCTCTGATCCTCCTTGACCTCTCTGCTGCCTTTGACACAGTCAATCATCGGATCCTCCACGCCACTCTCTCCAACCTTGGGATCTTGGGCACAGCCTGGCAATGGTTTGCTTCCTACCTTAATGACCTGAGGTACCAGATAACATGGCAAGGCACCCAGTCTGCTCCATGAAGATTATCCACTGGTGTTGCACAGGGCTTGGTCCTTGGACCACTTCTCTTTTCTCTGTATACTGGTTCTCTTGGGGATGTAATAGACTCACATGGTTTTTCCTACCACTTTTATGCTGATGATACGCAACTTATTCTCTCTTTCCCTTCCAGTGACAGCCAGGCCTCGACCCGCATTTCAGACTGTCTGGCCGACATCTCCTCTTGGATGGCAGCTCACCACCTCAAGCTGAAACCCAGCAAGACAGAGCTACTCTTCATCAAAGGGAGTCCTTCACCATGCCACAACCTCATCATTTCTGTCGGGAACTCAGTTATCGTCCCTTCAAAGAAGGGAAGAAATCTGGGTGTTATGCTACATAAAGATCTGTCTTTCTCTACAACATCAGAAGAATCCAACCCTTTCTCAACACAAAAGCTACGCAGATCATCTCCAAACTGGACTACTGCAACCCTCTACTGGCTGGACTTCCACTGAAGGTAATAAAACCACTTCAGCTGATTCAGAATGCTGATTCAGTCACTTCTTATCCTCTCAGGGTCTCAAGCACAGCTCGTCTTAAGCCTCCGCTGCTCAAAAGAAGATGAAGGCATGCGTCAAGACTCTTCTTAGTCTTGGCCCTCCAGTGGTGGAACGAATTCCTTCTTCCGATCAGATCTGCGGAGTCCCTTGCTGACTTCAAGCGTCGTCCCCATCCCTTCTTAACTTTTGTCTTAACTTCTGACTTTTCTTTGACAGGTGTTATTTATGCGTACCTAGCATGCAGTAACTTGGTTGAATAGTGGACATTGATTTAAGTATAGCTTTACAAGTTTAAGAAACAGATGTGGACTACTTGAGCACTGATGTAAGTCACTTTGGATAAGAGTGTCAGCTAAATGCCATAAATGTAAATGTTAATGTGGTGAACTTGCTATGCGCATCCGTCACACAGTTCATTAACACTTGAAACAAACAAAAGCAGACTGTGATCGTATGGTGACTGTTCAACTTCTATACACTCACATTATTAGCAAGAGGAGCTATTTTATCTGATTAGCAAGAAAAGCTAATACAACATAGTCATATCAAAACAAGAGAAGAAAACCCAATACGCACCTGCACAAAACATATACATGTAAGCCCAGAGGGAGTTGTCTGGACCACCTTATCAGTCTAAGCAATAAATACATAAGAAAACAATTTACCAATGCTGACATAACACTACAGCTACGCTACCACGTTTTGCATTGCGTCTACACTGTTTTCCCATACATTTACAGGGAGAGACGTATAAACTACACAAAATCTCAGAACGCCTCATTCTGAGATATGGCACATTTACAGTATGCACACTTTTGTTGCTTATACTCATCTGTATGTTATATAAAAGTAATTTCTTAGACAGAGTAATTTTCTGACCTACCTCGCACGGCGTGTGTGGTGAACTTGCTACGCGCACGTGTCACACAGTGCTTGGTGGCCAAACATATCCCTCACGGGGTGACAATCAGTTAGTGCTCAAGGCATGAAAGTTCCATGTAAATAAAATGAAAATAACAATAATTTTGTTGGAATTCACAACTACTTACATGACACTTATTCCTTGTCTGTTACATTTGCTTGGTGTTGTGGATTAAGGTTTGCGGTTATTTATGCATGTTTGAGCAGCCAGACCATGAGGGGATGAGGTGGTTTTGTGTGTGTGTATGTGTGTGTGTGTGTGTGTGTGTGTGTGGATGTCCACATGCTTGGCAGGTCACCGGGACATGTCGTGAGGAAAGGTGGGTACAAATTGTACTATTGCATTAGAAGTGATGAATTACAGTAGTGAGAATAAATGATGTCTTGGATCTGTCAGTAAGGCTTCAGGGCATTATTCAGAGTGTGTGTGAGTGGTGAGAGAACTGAAGACCTCTCCATTCACCTAATGGAATAAAAGAATATCATTTTTTGTGCATCTGTGTGAGGGTTGGGTAACATCATACTGACTATGGGGTGGAGGTAGCTCAGTGGGTAGGATAATTGCCTCTGGACCAAGAGGTCATGGGTTAAAATCCTACCATCAGCATCCCTTAATTAGGGATTGGAAGTCACTTAAATGCCATAAATGTTCCCTTGTTTAGTGTAATAGTTTCTGTATAGTGATTGGTTGTCGAGCCCCTCTATGTGACGCAGCTTAAAAGCGGGAAAGAGAGAGGGCGTGTGGTCACACAGACAGTTGTGTTGGTCACACCTAGTTGTGTTTCATCACAGGAAACAGTGAAACAGTGACTTGTGCCTTGCTGGTCCAGCTGTGCCTGCCTCCTGCCAGGCGTGCTTCAAGTGGCAGTTGAGTCCAGAGGGAAACACCACTAGGCTAAGGCTTCCCAGAGGCATGCATGGTAGATGGTGATAGTCTGCTCTCTCTCTGTGTCTTCCCTCTGTCTCTACTAAAATTAGTGAGAAGTCTCTAATCTCAAGCAGTCCCTTACTGACCACCATTGCGAGTGAACCTAAGAGTATCTAGTGTGACTCGGGCCAGTATCTAGTGTGACTCGGTACCCCCCCCCCCTCCAGCCTTAGTCCTACTGAGAGTGGTTGTGATGATTCATGATTTGGTCGCCATTTCAGAAGTTTCTTGAATCTCACCATCTCTTCAATTACACATTTTGACTATTAAAGCTTGACCCTCACTTTAGGCCATTAATATTAAAACATGGTTAAAAAAACAAGGAAATAAAGCAAATCTGTGATCCAGAGAGCAACCGAGCAGCAGCGCACTGAGCGAAAGAGCAGCAAATCCCGAGTGTGTAGGTTTTAGACTGTTTTACACCATTTTTACTTGCTGAAATCAGATTTTAGTAATATGCTCTGAATTCGAAGGGTTAAAGCCTCATTCTTGGACTTTTTTGAAAACAAACAAGCCTGCGATACAAATATAATGTCAGTGACAGGCTGAAAGAAGAGTAGCCGCCCTCTCTTGGGTGAGTTTAGGGTGAATTGTAGAGGAAACCATCAGAATTGAAACATCAGAAACCATTGTTTATTTTAGCAGAAGAGATAAGTATTCTCCCTCCGCATTGCGCCACCGTGCCTGTGCAACGTTGCACTCCATTTAGGCCACCGTTAATGATATTCATCATTTAATAATGGTATGATCATTTATGCTTTCTCTGTGTCCTGGTTCCAAATGCCTGAGGCTGGTTTTGCTGGTTCCGGGTCTTCGAATGGACCCCGAGAGACATGAAAGAAAAAAAGAGAGCCTGATTTTGTGATTCCTTTCTGAATTGACACTCACAGCCAGTTCTCTGCTGATGAAGGCTCCCTTTCTTCTGCTTTTAAACAATACAGACTTAATGCACTTGCCTAATTAAGGCATAATGAGTCCTCAGAGCCAGCACGTTAATGACAGCCTGAAAAACTCAAAGCTCAAACAGATAAAAACTCGTCTGTCTGCGGCTAAATCGCACTTTGGAGCTGATCAACTAGAAGTGAGTAACCCTAAGGTCATTATTGGCATTTTGCTGCGCTGTTTATGTGTGATTATAAAATTACATAATTAATTATGTAGTGATTTACATTTACATTCTGTTTGGACAGTCAGTCTTTTCTCGAACATACATTTAGTTTGCTGGGAACTTTTGGAATCTGCACCCTCACACAGATTCCCCACTCGTTTATTGTCGGTGCTAAAATTAGATTGGTCCTATCAACTGCTACATATAAAGTATACCAAAAGTTAGCTCTACCCATACAATCCTGTTTGTTGATGGTCATTTTACTCACACTGACACAAACTCTTGTTCCCAATTTTTGACTTATTACAAGCATTTACTTGAAATAGAATCAGTGACAGTTTTCACATGAGTCAAAATATTTCACGTAAGTCAACAAAAAGTAAAAGCTGAGGAGTGCCTTTTCATTCCATCAGCAAGAAGGGGTTAAATCTTTCACTGATCTGATCTTAACACACACTTCCTTTCACTGGTCTGTACCATCTGATCTCAACACACACTTCCTTTCACTGCTCTGTACTGTCTGATCTTAAGCAGTGAGAATGTCAATCAGCAGTCAGTAGCTGGAAGACCAACTGATGAGTCTATCTTTCTGTTATATTTATGTATATATTGTAGCGTTACCAGGCGGGGTATCAGACACAGACGCAGAGAGAGGTGCAGTAGGCTGATGCTCTTTATTTACAAGGTGCAATAGGACTTGCTCAAAACCTTGGAAGTGTGTGGTGGAGGGGTCGTTCAAAGTGCAGGGCATGGGTAAGGAAAGGCTGATTTAAGGTCCAGCACTGCTCCTGTCCAAGCTCCACCATCCGGCCATCCTTATCTTCTACACCAGCTTCCTGGAGAGAGACGTCTTCTGTATCATCACAGAGTACTGCGAGGTAATCCTGTCTGTCCGTAAAATACAGTTAAACTGATAATGCTGCTAAACTGAGCAGCTCTGGACTGTGGTGTACTGATCTGATCTGATACTCAGTATTGTAGACTGTCCTAGCACTTGTTAACTACTTCATCACTTAATAGCTCATTAAATATCAAACATTTCTCTGGTGATCAACATTGTAATTATAATTATATTGTGCAGCTTTTTGATGAAAAAGAAATATGACAGTTTCTGGCTTTAAAGACTCAAATTGTGAACATACTGAAAATGTATTTGTTAGAATAAAGAAAATGAAGTGTATTTTTAGGAATGGGAAAAAATTAATGAGCATGAAAATAGCAAGTAAAATAAAAAATAAAAGAACTCGTGGAAAATCGATAAGTCAGTAAGTGTGGTAGGAGTGAAAAAAATTAAAAGAAAGCAGAGGAAAATATTATGCTTTTTTAGCAGCTTATTTAAAGCTACTATACCTTAAAGCTACTTTTAGAGACCTACCAAGATTATATATATCCTAGACCATCTCTCTTGTCATCGTGAGTGTGTGTGAGAATGCAGATTCCCGGTGGGAATCTCTACTCTGTAGTGAGAGCTTTCTTAGATTAAACTGTGTGATTATCTGCTCTCTCGCATTACACCTCGTTTGGGTTTACCAATTCCGCTACACTGGGCTAACAGCTAGGACCACCCTTCTCCTTACAAAATGGCTGAGCTTTCAGCCGTGAACCCAGCGGGGTTTGCCTGGCTCGGCAGCCGAGATCGATGGACTGCAGCAGGGAGACTGTTCTGTGAGCTGTTACATTTACATTTACAATTACGGCATTTAGCTGACGCTCTTATCCAGAGCGACGTACATCAGTGCTCGAGTAGTCAACGTCTGTATCTTAGACCTGTAAAGCTGAACTTAAGTCAATCATCTACAATTCAACCAAGATACTGCACACCCGGTG
>JBBIGA010117438.1:0-10414 GCA_037576975.1 Alestes dentex | reverse complement strand
AGATTATATGTGAGTGTTGTGTAATTTAACATTTCCAAGGTGTAATAAATTATTTATATGTATTGTTTTTACATTTTCTCCAAACATTTTTTGGTTTGGAATTTTGAATCAAGTGTGGTCAATAGTATATAAAACAATAGTGACATGCACATTTTACATAGACACAATTACAAAAACAATAACCAGAAAAAAATGTCTCTTATGTTTTTCCATGTTTTCCCATTCACACACACACACACACACACACACACACACACACACACACACACACATACATACACATACATCTTTGAACTTTTTGTACTCTGTAAAATCGAGCACCATCTTGTCTCAGAGTTTACATGTAAAGCTGAGATGAAAATGACTTTTGACTTTTACTTGAAAATCGGTGTTGAGCCTCCAAAGCAGCAGTTAGAGTCCCATCTGCATAAAATGCTGTCTTTTCTGTAAATGTTTTTTAGTAAATTTTGTTTAGCATAAAGGAAATAGTTAGGAATAAGAATTTACTTCATTTCTTAATTTTTAAGCACAATTTCACAGAACACAGAAAAAGTTCTGAGAAAAAGTTATGATTTCTTGCCTTTTTGACATCTTCACACTTTCCTTACATTCTAAGAGTCAATAAGATAACCCTCAAATAAATTTCAGATGAAATTAGAATACATAATTGAGAATGTTTTCCTTCTGGATATTTAATCTCCATCTCCTCTGGTTCTTATTCGCTAAATATTTATTTTTTGAATGTTTGTTGTACCTGTGTTTCAGATTGAATTAAAATAATGAGTAATTAAAAATAATTTTAATTCAAAATGAAGGTCTTTTTTATTTAATCAAATTCTTCACCATTTACAGCTCATATAATATGACTAGTTTAATTAGAATGAATACAATTAATTCATATTTTATTTTCTTTCTTACAAACTTAGGAGTTTATCTTAAAATACTTTTACATTTTTTTTTTCTTTGGAAAGAAATGTATGAATGAGATTTTGAATGGTCAAAGCCTTCCAGAACTTCAACACATCTGCCTCACAAAACAAAAAGAAAAATGAACAACCCAATAGCCTGCAGACTATTTTCCAACCAAATAGAGAGAATTTATTCTCAGCACAGCTGAGTGAGAGAAGAAAAGGGATCAAATGAACAGAGAAGCTAATTTCCACTGATGAACAGGTGGATCTCTAACTTATTGAATACTTCTGTCTACAATGAAATAGCTTCTGCTGGGCAAAGCAATCAGGGATAAATATTATTACTTACAAAAGAGGATTATGAAGCAGCACAGTCAAGAACAAAAAAAGCTTATGGTAGCAGAAAAAAACGGACAAAAAAAATATTTTTACTGCAGCAAAGGGAGGGAAAACTCACTATCAATACCATTAATTTAAAAAGTAAGACACAGTCAAGTGTCTACAGACTTTTGGACAGCATGTGTAAGCCTGGCCCCATGGTGGCACAGTGGGTAGCACTGTTGCCTCACTCCTCCAGGGTGGGGTATTTGAATCCGGGTCCTGGTCTTGTGTGTGTGGAGTTTTCTTCTTCTCCTCATGGTGGCGTTACCTCTGGGGTCTCCGGTTTCTCCCTCAGGCCAAAGACATGCGTTTCAGGTGAATTGGGGATTCTAAATCAACCGTAGGTGTGAGTGTGTGAGTGAATAGTGTATGTGTGTGTGTACCACTGCGGTGGGCTGGCGCCCCGCCCAGGGTGAGTCCCTGCCACCCTGTGACCACTCTCTTGGCTCTGGGTACCCATGACCAAGTGGTTACAGAGAAATTAACAAATGTGTAAGTGTGAGGAACATGTAAGGAACATATATAGGTAAAGGTAAAGGTAGGCATCAAACAGCGTTTATGTACCAGCTTCATCAAGGAATTTAGCACTGGCTAAAAACAGCTACACCTGCAAACTCTCCGAGTGGGTAAGTGGAAGGTGCTTCAGCAACCCACTGCCTCACCTCCTCTATAGATTTTACACCAGGAAAATATTTTTAGATGTGTTAAATGCTTTAGAGAACTGAGCCTCTTAAGTGTTACTTCTTGTGAGAGAACATCCCATTTTACACAGGCAAACAGATTCAGCCCTTTAGGTAGACTAATAATGTGGTGCAAGCTTCCTACAACAGATGAAATTACACTGTATTTGTGTCCGTATTCCATATATACAGATGCTTTAAGACCTGTAAGCTGGAGGTGGACCCTCCATGGATCAGACTAGTGTGTCCAGCTTGTCCCACAGATACTTGGTCGGATTGAGATCTGGGGAATCTGGAGGCAACTCTTTAAGATGTCCCTCAAATGGCTCCTGAACAGTACAGTGTGTGTGTGTGAGTGTGTGTGTGTGTGTGTGTGTGTGTATGTGTGTGTGTGTGTGTGCTTGAGGGGGTGGGGGTGGGGTCATCCTGCTGAAAGAGGACACTGATGAAGGGAACTGTGTCTCCGTGAAGGGCTGAATTTACAGTGTTTAGGTGTCAAAGTAACTTCCACATGTATGCAGGATGGTTTACCAGCAGATCATCACCCAGAGCATCACACCGCCTTGCCTTCTTCATATAGTGCATCCTGGTGCATCTCTTCCACACATGCCCAGCTGTCCACATCATGTAGAAGAAAACATGATTTATTGATGATTTATTATTATCTTTCATCACCCCATTGTCCAGTTCTGATGTCCATTGCAGGAAATTTCAGTGATGGACAGGGGTCAGAATAGGCACTGCAGTCTGCAGTTACGCACCCCACACGCAGCAGAGGGCTCTGCACTGTGTGTTCTGAACCCTTTCTATCAGAGCTAACTTGAACTTTTTTCTGCAGTTTGTGCTACAGGTGCTCTTCTGTGGGGTCAAACCAGACAGGCCCGTCTTCATTCCCCTGTGCCTCAGTGTGACTTTAAAATTGTGACTGATCGTTTATTTGTTTTATTTTATTTAACATTTTGGCTTCTCATTATAAAAACAGGCTTGTTAGAGACTCTAATTGGGTGTGGGTGGACGGGGTAAGGGAAACAGGGCAGAGAGGAAGAGAATGTAAATGTATGTCTGTGTGTGTTTGTGTGTGTGAGAGAGAGAGAGAGAGAGAGAGAGAGAGAGAGTGTGTGTGGGTGAGATGTGTGCTGTCTGTGTGAAGGAGCAGGGAGGTAGGGGGGTTGAGTTCACTCTGTTTAGACAGCACATACTGTGTGTGTATGTGTGTGTGTGTGTTTTTTCTAAACCAGTCGCAGTCACTCCTGTTGCGGTTTCCGTTGCAGCACGGCCGCTCCAGACACACAAACACACACACACACACACACACACACACACTTGCATACACACACACGCACCCCGACCACACGGGGGACGTGTTCCAGTTTGATTTGCAAATTGTGCTCTCGAGACCGGGCCTCGACTGCTAAATAACCAGCAGCTAGCCACACATCAAACACTCCAGAACCGCGGATGGTGTGGGCAGGAAAAAGAGCTTTCTTAACACACTCCGGTGTTAGCAGAGGGCTTTTTTCCTGACCAAAGACAGAGCAGAAATATGAGACAATGTTCTGTGCTAGAGTACAGCATGTAGGCCTGGTAGGGAGACTATAAAGGGACAGACTAGCAGGGCTAACCATGTCCAAAATTTTGTAGACATTTCTCCACATATCCTGAGTATTAAATGGGCCCACCTCCTTTAATACGCCTTTTTCTTGCATTTTAGGTCCTCCTATAACAGTTGTGTACTTTTATGAATGAAAAACATCATAATTGGTTTCTATGTGGCAATTTATTCCTTAGAATTAAACTGTTTTTGTTTAAGACTGATCCATATAAGAAAACTCTGTTCTGATTGAGTGCCCTCTATTGTATCACATGCAATAAACTGAAACACTTATTTTAACTGGGTGAGGTCAAACTGCTATAGGCTGAATAGACAGATGTAAATATGAGTTCCATTTTATGACATCATAATATTATAGTTAAATAGGCTTTTTTTCAGGCGTTTTTTTTCTTTGTTTCTGTAAACAGACTGTTTGGATTGGGGTTGAAAGGTAAGCTTCAAACCATGAATTCGAATTTTAAGAATTTTAAAAGCAGGAAAGGGTGGTTTCAGAGAGAAATGCTTTGTTCTACATTAAACATGTTATGTTTATTCACAACGCTGCTTAAAATTCCTAAAATATATATGTGGAAGGTGGAAGGGTGTTGTGAGGCAAAATAATCCCCAAAGAAAACTCATTTTATGTGACTTACCACCATCATCAGTATTCCATATAAGCACGCAGAATACATAATGGTTCAGTGGTGGATTTAAGAGGTGAATAAAGTGGGTATATTTGTGTTGGAGACATTTTGACATCTGGTTCCATTCACTGCAACTATAAAGAGTCGGTAAGTTTCTCCTTTATGAACCATTTCAAACCTATTTCCCTCTGAATGACTTGGTTCACATCCCAACCACTGAAAGATGCAGAAATTTGGGAATTAAGCAGAAAGAAGATGAAAAGGGAAAAAAAGAAAGTTGTAATTGTTGAAGAGGCTCAAGACTAACAAAGTCCTCACTGGATCTTTCCGCAGTGCTGTGGGCCCATTTAAGCTTCAGCGTCTTCGTACGAAAGGGAGAGTATGTCACTATCCTTGTGCTTTAAACAGGTTGCCATCTGCTCCTCACACAACACGCAGAGACAACAACACGATTAGAGGTTTCACACCCACCACAGACATGCTATGATCTCCAAAATAGAAGTGCTAGAGACTTGTGCTCTCACGAGAGATGCAGGAGGAGCTGCTGTTTTGTGTACACGATGAACAAAAGTTTTTTAATTCAGTCACGATAAAAGATAAACGAAGTGCCATCTGCATTGTAACCCAGGCCTTTGACTTCTGGGCTCCTGACACATTCTTTCAACAAAATATAGGCATGTTTGTAAGGGTAAGTCTGACTGCTTTAGCATCCATGGCCACCCCAACGCTGTATGAAGTATGCCCTCATTTCTGAATCCTCATGCCAGGTCAGGTCACCAGTCCTCTGCACTTAAAGGCATAGGGTCACTAATAAGTCATTAATCTAGTGTCTGTTTCCCATTTTAGCCTCATACCTCAAGTTCTAAACTAAAGAAGGCAAATTCAGACACCAAACATGTCTCGGCTGAATTCCTGAGCTAAACTGAATGATGGTGAAATCTGAGATTTGATTTTATTACACTTAAATATTTCCCACAAAATCATGATTTCAGTTAAATCCCTAATATTTACATATCTGATGTAAGAAGCCTGGATTTCAGTCTATGCCATATAATTGAAATGTAAATTATTATACAGTAATTAGACGCTGACTGAGGACAGTGCCTGGCCTATATTTAAGAACAAATACTTGCTGAAGCCGAGTCCATTGGGTAAAAGCACAGACAGACTTTAAGCACGGCATCAAAGGCCGACTCTCGTATGAAGGGAATACTATATTCAGTGTGTGTTTGAAGTTTGACTCCCCACAAACATGTAGCATACAGAGAACAACAAACCCATGCTGTAATTTTATGTGAATTATTTCTCACACAGTCAAGCCCATGTTTGTATAAGTAAGTGGTTGAGGAAATATTTATTGCTGTGTGTAGTCTTGTTTTGGGGAAAAAAAACAAAAAAACGTAACAAAACACACACACACACACACACACACACACACACACAATAATTTTTTTCAACAATAAGACTTGCAGAAAAAAAATATATTTTTTTATTTGTATTTTTATAATGGTTTCTTCACTTTTGTTATTTTAATGTCTATTTTATTTTAGATTATTTGATTTTATTATTACATTTACTGTCTACTTTTCTTTTATGGCATTTTTGATTATGGCAGTCTTTGTAAAGTGCACTAAATGTATATTAATGTGGTATAAAAATATTAAGTATATTTTATTGAGTAATGCCATAATATATTGTAATAAATTCTAGGATTTAAAAACTGAAACAGATCTATGCATTTACATGCCTAGCGTAGAAAAGTCTAGTTCTCAACACACTTCTGAGGACACTTCAGCTTGACAAGATGTTTTAATGGAAAACAGCATGCTCCAAACAGAAGTTAATCAGTCTCTGTTTAAAGTATGTGTTGTGTCTGCCTGTATAAGACTGGCTGTAAACACCTCTTCCTTTTATTTTAGAGCCTTTCAGCTGTTGCTTCTCTTTCTGTCAGATGGACGAATCACGCACTTAATGTACACTCAATGTAACAATGAATGTAATAATGGAGCCAGCATCTGTAGACAAGTTCACTGAAGTGAACACCTTTGGTGAAACTCACCCCAAAGCACAGTGACCTTGTTCTTACATAGATGTTGCATTTATGCAAAAATGATTTTTTGTAATTGTTAACTTACTTCTGTACATCAGCTATGCATCCATGCAGCTTGAAGGGGGGCTAAATTGTAAACCATAAGCAAGCTTAGCTAATTAGCCAGTGAGCGGAATCAGGAAAGGTCAGTGCATAGCCACATTAACGTATTTAAGTATATTTTGACTGCCCAAGTAGTCAAGTCTTTTTCTCCTCCTGTTTGAAAAATGTGGTACCGTGATTCTGCATTACAAATTCCGCAGCTATGAGTGGTGTTTTGATCCAATGGCACCTGGCACTGACAAATTTACAGTCAGTGATTGGCAACACTCTGTTATAATGGCATTATGTATTGTCAAAGTTACGGCAGACTTTGGCAACTCTCCAGTTCAATGGCTTTAGGCATTATCACATTTATGGTCAGTGACTGGAAGGACTTTGATCCAATGGCTTGGGCATTGACAAATTTAACTATCAAGGGGCACCCAGGGAGCACTGTGTGGGGCTGGTACCTTGCTCAAGGGTACCTCAGTGATGACACTAGCAGCACTAGGATTCAAACCCATGACCTTCTGATTGCAGGGGCAACACCCGAACCACTAGGCCTCCAGCTGCCCCTCTTGGCAGCTTTCTGATCCAATGGCACTGGGCATTGTCAAAATACAGCAGTGATTGGCAACACTCTGGTCGAATGGCATTGTTAGATTTACCACAGTGACTGGCAGCACTCTGATTCAATGACGTTGAGCATTGTCAAATTAATGGGCAGTGATTGGCAGGGATTTCATCCAATGTAATAATCAAATTTACAGCCAGTGATTGGCAGGGCTTTGATCCAATGGTATGATCAAATTTACAGCCAGTGATTTTCAGGGCTTTGATCCAATGCTTTACTTTGAAAAGTGTTATTTTACACTCGCAGCTTCAAAGAACCATCAACCGATTGGCCCTTTAGAGAGCCAAATGTGTTATTCTATATAGTGTTGCACCAAAGAACCTTTATTTTTAAATGTACATGGCAGACTGAGCTTCTAAGCTGGTCAAACCAAGAGCCAAAAAAAGACAACAGCAAGCTCAGTTTGTAAATAAGAGGTGTGGGGGTAGAAGCACGACACCTGAGTGATTCTGACTGACAGCTACCATTTTCCCGCAAAAAGGTTAAACACAATTCACTCAAAACAACAGGAGCACTGCCTGAACCAGTCAACAAACACTCATTTACATATGGAGGCATATTGAGCTCCTGTCAAAACCCTGATGTACGCACCAATCCGGCTATTTATAGCGTCTGGTTTTGAAGCAGCAGAAGCAGAACCTCGATCTGTCTTTGCAGACAATGATGGACTGTTGAACATTTGGATGAAAGTAGCTTCTGGACATCTATGACTACTTTTAGCCATGTGGCAGACTTTTATCAGCTTTTATAGACTGCAGATTGTCATGCAATGTCAGAAACCACATAAGCAAGTCTATTTGAGGCAAGTGTAGAATTATTTGGGTATGTGGTTAGTGCGATGCTATCTGGTTTCTATGAGCTTCCAAAGCTCCCTCAAAGCTCCAGTGAAAACTTCAAGAAGCAAACAATGCACCAAACACACAGTTTGCATAATGATAATTGGTGCCCAGTAGTTTCCATTACTTGTTAGCAACATTAGCAGCTCAAAAAGTAAAAACGTCCAGATACCAAATGTAGATGCTTTATCAACTACATTTGAGATGGAGAGGGTGACTGGATTGTTAAGATTTTTTCTCTGAAGTATCGCTTTAACCTCAAGATTAAATTAGCTGAGTGGTGCAGGTCAGGACTCCAAGGGCAGTCCATGCCTTTTAAAGCTTTCTAAGACAACAGGAGGAGTTGTAACCACAAATTTAGTAAGTGGATGTGGCCTTGAGGTCTGAAGAGAAACATTATTTATCATGTAGACCTGACTTTTTAGCGTTATTTGAAGGTTAGCTGCAAGAAACTGACTTCTTTACACAGGTCTTTATATTATTCCAGTCTCTTAGTGTTAATGACTTTATTAGGAATTTATGAAAAGAATGCAACAAAAGTATGTTTTATGTTACATTTACATCATGATGATAAATGGCAAACCAGATTTCCCACTGATTTGCAATGGAGCAACATTGACACCAATGGCAACTTGGAATAAACTGGAATTTTTAATTTTTTTTATAGATGCCAAACTATTGTAGTTGAAGTTCCAGATATTAGGCCTTTTTTCCCAATAGTGACATAATTGTAGCATTTCACTGCAGCTTAGGGGGGTTTGTACAGTAAAATCTCTATAAAACAGCGCCTCAAGAGGCTTGCTGCCGCAAAACACATTAAAATTCTCTATTGTTCAATAAATAATTGGTTCTTATTAAAAATCACAATTTACCAAGCAATGTAAAGCATGTCTCAGTTATAAGACTGTGCATACCCCACCCCAGATCAGCCATGAGGTGGAGTTTTGAGAACATGAGATGGCCAATGAACATGACCACTTAACAAATTGTACAGTTACATGAAAAATCAAGTTTTCCAGCCAAGACATGTCCGGAGTCCAGATTTTGCTTTATTGGCTATCATTGCTAAGAAATACTAGAAATCAATAGTCACCAGAATCTTTTCTGTAAATAAATTTCACAAACCTTTATTAACCCTTCAAACCATACCCAGCTGTTCCTTAAGGTGGAGCAGAATTGTAGATGTGGTTTAGGACACAGTATGAATAATATGTAGCCAAACATTGAGGGTAGCCATTTAAAGACAACAGGGTCTGTTTTCATGAACAACTTAAGAGGTGAATTGCTTATCCAGAGTCAGTTATTGAGACAACGATCATCATAAATAAAAAGGAATCTTAACCTTAATCTTTGCAGATTACAGAAATATTACACTTCTTTGGGACAAAGAACCAGCCTGCAACTCAATTTGCACTTTGTTCTTGGGAAAATGTACCTGCTTTTCTTTTAGCTACAAGCCCCCATTAGCCGGCAAAAGTGAGTGTAAGGCCAAGGTTGAGAGGTTACCAAAATGTAAATGCAGCTTTCATTTAAATGGGGACACTACTGCATATTTAGTCTGTAGCAATAAACAATAACACAAGGACACAAATTCCCACTGTATTCAAATCACTTTAACGTCTAGCTCTTTTATAATTATTGTTCTGTTTTTGCAGTCACATTTCTGATTTAAAGGGGTGTTGCAGCCCTCTCTGCACCCCTGATTCCTCTCCATCACACTCCAAAAACTATTACAGGCTTCTGAATAGACATAAAAGCTCAGTGAGGTCGATCACACTTGCTTTCTCTTTGTGCTTCATTCCATCCACCCACCTCATGCCCGCTGACTGGATAACATGCCTTTTCTGCCACTGAGCTTCTTCCTTGCCAAGAAAAGTGAAGAACAAAGCAGGTACATCTCACTGACTCAAGCCAACACACACACACACACACACACACACACACACACACACTCCAGTGCCTTCTACTTGAATTTGGTCATTGCACTTGGTTAGTGCTGACCTCCAGTGAAGTGTTCTCCCACTCTCAGGCTTTTAACACTTAGGAGTGCTGATACCTCACTTGAGTTTAAATAAACAGAGGAGGAAGCTAATTAACTTGGTGTGTGTGTGCATGAGTGCATGTGTGTGTTTGTGCACATGCATGCATTTAAAAGTGGGCGTTGGCTTATAAGAACTGGCTATAATAAGCGACTGCCATAATCTCATTTACCATTAAAAGTAGTCCAAGGCTGCCATAGTGATCTGTGACCTAATCATCCACCTGACCCCCCAGGTTAGAACTGGTATAACTGCTTTAAACCACTGTGCAGCACTTAAACGTCTCTTTTTCTTCAACATTCCTCTACACTTCCCTCTATCCCATCATTCACAGAATCCCTGCCCAGACTCAGTCCCATCCAGTCTCTACACCTGCCAAGACCCCGCCCCATTCCAGTCTGTGGATCTGCCCAGGCTATGCCCCATCCAATCTCTAGGTCTCCAAACTCTCATCTAGGCTCCACCCCTCCCTGTCACTCACTGCCTCTCTCTCGTCTTCCTCCCCAACCTTCCTTACATTAGAAATCATTAATTATCTCTCTCTCTCTCTCTCTCTCTCTCTCTCTC
>JBBIGA010117437.1:0-10414 GCA_037576975.1 Alestes dentex | reverse complement strand
TGTTTATAGATAACAGAGTGTCATGTAGTGTCTGAAACCTCATAATCAAGTCTAGTTGATTATTATTATTACGAAACGAGGCAAACGTGTCATGGTTTAGTCGAGCAGTTTGCATGGTGCTAATAAGCATTAGCCTCCATGTGCACCTTTTCAATAGGCATTTCTTTTGCACATGCCAGGCAAAATGCTGGCCAGAGAAAAACTGACCTGTGTTTTACCGTCTGAAGAAGATGAGCAGAGAGAAGGCTCATTTCCTGCAGGACAGAGACGTACAGCCCCACTTAAAGCTTTTATTAGCGGTTGAGTGTAGAGCACATGAACTCTATAGGCTCACTATAAGTGCACACTCAGGGTAAAGGATTGAACTGTAAATCTGTGATTCACTGGGTCAATAAAGGGATTTTAAAGTTCAATTAGGGATACAGTGGGTGGAGGAGTGGGGGGGGGGTCACTGAGTGTAATTAGCAATTAGCAATTAGCAACACCCTTCACCTTCCTGTAGCCGTTGGACCCTTTTCCTCTGTCCGACCCGGCTCTCGCTCCTCCCCTCCCTCGCTCTTGCTTCCTCTCACTCTATGGATTAGATTAGAGGGCCCCAAAGTGAGCTGTAATTCCCTTTCATGCCCGCGCGGCTCTGTAAAACGGTCTGAGAGAGATGCTAGCCCGCGCTATCGCCAGATCTAATGGCTCCGCTCCATCACCGGGGATAGCAGTAATGTGAACTGCCAGCCAATTGAACATGAACTGTGGGGTCTACCCTTCATTCACCGCCTGGGTGAGGCTACAGCGCTCGTATCTAACCTTCATCTTTGTGTTGTGTGGTGTTTCCTGGCCTGGATGTGGGTTCATGTTTTGAGCACCCCCTCCATAAACAAGTACGCACCCTCTACTGACACACTTCTGCACATTATAATGCAATTTGCAGCTATCATTATATATATATATATATATGGATATATTTATTATATGTATAGATTTATATGTATTATATTCATATTTGTATTATATTTCATATAGAACACAGTTTTTTATATTGTAGAGGGGGTCCTCAGGTTACAACACAGATCTGTTCCTACCACAGTGACATAACCTGAATTTTGGTGTCGAAAATGTACCTGAATTTACTGATCCTCACACAGCTGTAAAATCATAATCTAGAACTAAAAACACAACTTCTTCTTCTTATTTTTTATTTTTTTTAATTTAAGTTTACTGTATAGCATGCTCACTGTGTAGGACGTGTTCATTTATTATAATGTTCACATCTCTTGGGTCAGTTCAGTCAAAACATAAGAAATTTCCTCCAGGATCAATAAAGTTTTCTGATGCTGATTCTGATAATGTAGTTTCAAAAAATAAAGAAAAAGAAAACGAGAGGGAAGGCCGGTCACCTGAAGGGCCAGACGCACTAATACTCTCAATCACTTCCAAATTAGCTCAGACAGAAAAGTCACTCTGCTGCTTCAAAACAGGCTGAAAACAGCAGCAGCCACCTCCAGACCTCCATGTCATATGGTGTCAGAAACCGCATAAGCAAGTCTAGTAGTGATTACCATTCAACACGCTTTTAGGCAAGGGTGTAACGACTTAGGCTGGTGGGACACACACACACAGACACAGACACACACACACAGACACACACACACACACACACACACACAGACAGACCAAAAGAGACAGGCGACCCTGTTGTAGAAGGGTAGAGTAATTGGATTATGCTCTTACTACGTCACACACTCTGAGCCGATCACAGGAGCTCATACACTCAGACCCACACACACACATACATATTACTGTTCAAAAGTCTTAAACACTTAAGAAAATGTTTAAAGCTAATATTACAATTTATACAAATAATATTAATACAGTGAATTGTGATTTTACGTATGTCTGTGTTTCTGCTCATGGGAGCCTAGTGTTACTGTAGTTCTCATCAAATACCTCGATTACCCGGTTCAGCTCAGTGGATCCTTCATTAGATTCAACCAGGAGCTGCTGATGGAGTTTCACTTTTTTTTTTTTTCTTTTTTTTTTTTACAAACAAAACAAATCATGATTTCATTTAATGCTTTCTTATTTGTTTTATTCTGATGTTAACTTGTGTACTTGCTGCAGAAAGTCCCTCACTGATCTGATAAATGACGTTAAACGTTACTTTATACAGGAGCCACTTACCCCAGAGTGTGTTGAGTGTGTGTCAGGGCCCCATCAGAGAGGAAAATGTGCCTTGCACTGCACCATCAGCTTGATGTCCCTCTTTATCCATTAGTGAAAGAGTCCAGTGTCTCTTCTACAGCTTTCACATGAGCAGGTGAAGCATTTCAACCGTTCAGCAAAATAAATGCGACACAGGTCTGGTGGGATTCAGGAGTTTCGTCCCCTACATGTGCTGGAGCTCAGCAGTAGTCCAGTACTTCATTCCTGCCGGCTCCTATGGTCATCCAGTCGCATAGTCTTGTGGCGTCCACTTGCAGCAAACAATGTTATCTCTCCCGGTTCAATCGGCGTAGTTCACCAAATGCATTTCCCACGCTGCTGCACCGTTTGTTACTCGGGCATTTGGATTCGTTACTAATACAATCCAAGGATCCTCTTGTCTTCTTATGGCCATTCTTGCCCATTTCTCAAGACACTTCCATAGAAATGGCATTTGGAGGTCTCCTGCCAAAATATAGCATAACACAACACAGTTAGAATGCTGGGTCAGAATGAAACATATTTTTTCCCATCCAAGTGACATATATTTTTAAAATAATGAAATTAATTAAGTGAAATAAACAGCAAAATATTGTCGTCTGTGAGTTTGTACGCGTTTGATGTGGAAAGGTTCCACGACCCTGGAATTAAAATGCCCCTCATTAGCATCAGCAGCACTGGAGCTTATTTACATGTTGAAATGAGGCTGGGGATGTGTTTGTTATGAGCCATGCATAATGGAGAGAGGAAGAGAGTATGTCTGTTGTTTTATGTGTGTGTGAAGGATAGAACCACTTGAAAGGGGTGAGAGAGAGAGAGAGAGAGAGAGAAAGAGAGAGAGAGAGGGTGCAGAGTGACAGGATGGGACAGGATGAGGGAGGAAGAGGTTTCATGGTGTACAGTTTCACCCGAGAGAAAACACGTTATTCCAATCTGTGGTCAAGACCAGTGTCCTCCCTTTCACCCCATCAATTGCGCTCTTTTTATTCAAAACCTAAGATTAAACTAGTATACAATGATTAGCTCATGCCTGTCCATTAAAGGCATAGACAAAACAATACTGTCTGAATATCTGAATGGCTAATTCCATGGCCGTTGTGACTATTAGCACCAGTTAACTAGAAATGTGGTTTCAGAAGAGTTAGAGGACGGACAGGATAAGAAGACAGGTTCAAAACCTCTATACATGTTATTTCAGTCATAGTCGGAAGTTAAGCCCAGTCTCCTCCCTTTCAATCCACCAGTCCTGGTCTATACATTCTAAGCCTGAGATAAAACTATCGTACAATGATAGATGAGCTTCAATGTACAGCTCTCATCCAACATTAACAAAAGTTTGTACATAGAATAATACAATTTTAACCATTAAAGTGACAAAGCAGTAATAGCTAGAGGACAGTCTTCTGGTAAAGAAACCTCTAATATACTTCCAATAAATATGTCTTCCTTAAATCTTCTTATTTTGACTTTGTTCTTAAATAAGAACAATTGTGTGTTTATAATAATAAATAAAGGAAATGCATTTTCAACCCTTGTATTCATTAAATACTTAAATTCTACTCTGTGACTTCATTGGAAAGATTTCATGCAACCAGGTCCCAAAGTTCTCAGACACAACACTATTCAACCACACCAGTAAAGATCTTAAACTCCCAGTTGTCACAATTCCTGTTGCCCCATTGGTCCAAGGCTGTGCAAAAGAAACTTAATGCAAGATTTCACTATGCCCTCTTAGACTAATGACAAGGAAGGTGAGTGAAAGTGATCATTCTGTCATATGTGAACACACCACAGCACACAGTGTGAAATTCTTCTCTGTATTTAACCCAGTCACCAAGTGAAGCAGTGGGCAGCCTTGATCAAGGGTATCTCAGAGGTGGGAATTGAACCCACGACTTCCTGATCGCAGGGCAAATGCCCTAACCACTAGGCTACCAGCTGCCCCAGCTTGGGCAGAAACCGGAAGAGAGAAACTGGAAGAGAGTTGCAAGATGACCTTATAGCAGCATAATCAACAGTTCTAAAGAGAACCATAAGCAACGAATGGCAAAGCAACCAACATTGTTCTTCTACTTCATGTTAAACTTTGAAAAAATTGCGTGCAAGAATTTAGACAAATCAGAACTCATATGCTCTTTTTCAAAATTTGACTCTGGTCAGGCAGAACAAATATAAAGCTCTTAAAAAAATCAGGTTGTGCACATGATCAAAAACGGTGAAGTATGGTGGTGGAAGCATCATGATATGGGGCTGCTTCTCTGCAAACGGTACTGGGGCAATACATGTCACTGAAGTAATATAAATGTACTGGTAGATATTAGAGGAAAACTTGGCCAAGAAAGAGAAGATAGAAAACCTAGACTTACAGCCAAAATAACTCAAGATTTCTAAAGAAGGTGAAGGTGCTTGCACGGCCCAACAAATCTCCTGACTTACATCCCAGTAAAAAGTCAAGAATGTGGATGAAATAGTGAGTCCAATAGATAGACGCTCCGAAAAATTAAGAATTGAAGACAATTTAAAAAGAAGAATGGGTCGAACTTGGACTCCAACGCTCCATTGATTAGACTCCAAAAGCTCATTGATTTTTGCCATAAATATCTCGAAACTGCAGTTGCCAAAAACAGCCTTACAGTGTTCGGATTTGCATTATAGGGTTTCCCTGAGTTCATCATTGGTCAGATGATTCTACCTTGACCGAGGGCCCATTTATTGTTTTTAGTGTCAGTGATTGACAGTCAAGGATGGTGATTGATCTGTTATGGTCTATTAATGCTATTTAACACAGAGAAAATCCGGCTGCAGAGAAAAGAGGACGTGGAGGAAACAACTGGAACGCCAGGCAGGGTGGAGAGGGTGGGAGGCAGGTTTAGTGTAGTCCCTTCTGCCCATTTTCTGCTCTGTGCTGTTGAATAATTAATGCGTCCTGTGCTAAGACAGACTGAGCACAGCGCTCTCTCGCTCTCTCTCCCCTCTCTTTTATTCTCCCTCTGTCGTTCTTTTCTCTCACATAGCTCTGGATCTCCCTCGCAACCTCTCTTTCTCCCCTTTCAAACAGGAGCTCTCTGTTTCTGTCTCCTGCGTTCTCGTTTGTCCTCACGTCAAACTTCAAATGGCAAAAACTCCACGTATCGAAACGAGGGCCGTACAGGAATAACGGCTGTGAATCATTTAACAAATGACGGTACCGCCTGGTTAGGAGTTGCATAATAGTAGGACGCAAAAGCCAGGAAAAGCGGGCGGCGCGCTGGAGGGGTACGCTGTAAAAAAGCACAAAGCTTCAAAGGAGGCATAAGCTAACAATAGAAATTTTCCTCCTAATGAATGAAAGTCGGTGAATGGTGGTATTTCAGTGATTGGGTTTTGTGTGGGTTTCCTTGGTCCTCTGTAGAGATTAGCAGTCCTATTACTGCCCTTATTCTGGGTCTCTGTGTTCAGGTCTTCACTCGTCCAGCACAGGGACCTCCCAGGTGGGACATTCCGACCCCCCATTCGGGACATTCTGTCCCAACTTCCCACACTGGTACCAAATATTCTAAATACATGCTACCTATAGATAAACCACACTTTGATTCTTGGTTGGACCTAGACATGGGTGCCCGTGGCATCAAATATTTTACATTGCAAATTGACTGATTGTTGATCTGGTTCTTGCTTCACTTGGCCTGGGATTTTTGGTAGTTTTCTCAAAAATATTTGTTCTTACCTTTAATCTTCTTTTTAATTTATTGTAACTACATTGCATAGTCTCATGGACGTTTCAGGGGCTCATTTCACTACATGTTGTACTTGTATAACTGTACGTGACAAATACAGAATCTTGAACCTTGAATGCTTTGGCTCATTTCACAAATGATCTTTCATATTTTCAGTACAAAAGTCACGTTTTCAAGGTTAAGCCAAAGGAATTTACAAAAACTGTAATAACACATGAACATTCCAAGCTTCTTTCTAAATGATGAACGAACAATGTTCAAATACCCTCATGTAGAAAGCATCATGATGAACGAGAAACCATTCAGTGGTGTGCCTGAGATACTTCCGCTCCTTAAACATTTCTGTCAAATACAAGCTGATGGCAGCCTTTAAGCTATTTTATGCATTTGTACAGTAGATGTTACAAAATAACAATATGTGCTATATGATATATGTGTCCCCCCACCGAATGGGGAAATCTAGGACCAGGCCTGTTTGCAGAGATGGGCAGAGACTCTCAAGGAGTTCCCGTTTCCCACTTATGAAGCTCATGTTCAAGGTATTCCCAAGCATGGCCAGGACAAAAAGACTTGTATATTCAAACATCCCAGAAGCTTTAGGAAAGAGTTACAGACAACGAGATCATAACACATAACCCAGTGTCAGGCAGGGTCCCTGTGCTATTTTTCTCGCACAGATTGAGAGGGGTGGTGAGAGGGCGAGGCATAAAAATAGAATATGAAGAACAGAAGTCAGGCTTCAAAGCACACCTACCTTTACAATGGGCTGTTTAGAGATTATAGAATAGTGATACTGAAGCTGTTATTTCTTGCTCAAAAGGTAAAACAAGACTAGGGAAATGTGAGGAAACAGTTTTGTTCTGAAGGAAATCACCTATATGACCCATCAAAAAGTAACCCCCCCCCCCTAAATTAAACAACTGACTGAGCCATCTGTAGCAGCAACAACCAGTAATTTCTTATAAGTGGAGATCAGATGTTGTGGACTTGCAGAATTCATGGTGCTGTCAATTATGGCAAGCCATCCAAACCCTGAAGTGATAAAGAATTCCTACACCATGACACTACCACCACCATGTTTGACTGCTGGTATGATGTTCTTATTGTGGAATGTGGTGTCAGCTTTTTGGCAGATGTAATTGAACCCTTATCTTCCAGAAAGTTTGCATCGAAGGTTTGGGCATCGTCAAGGTGTTGTGAGCTAAACCTTAATGCTGCTCTTGTTAGCTCTGATTTTCACACATGGAAGCAGTGGTTGTTGAGTCAAGCAAGCAAAGCTTCTGTGATTCTTTAGATGTTTGTCTGGGTTATTTTGCAACTTATCAGATAAACTATTGCCCGCACTCTTGGAGGAATTTTGGTGGGCTAGCCACTCCTGGGAAGATTCGCAGCTCTTCACTTAAGGTTTGCTCCATTTGGAGGTCATCACTCTTAATTGGAGTTTGCTGGAGTCCCAGAGCCTTAGAAATGGCTTTATATCCCATTCCAGACTGACATATTTCAGTGAATCTCTTCTAGAATTTAAAAAACAAGAATTCCAATGGGCCACTCCGGGCAAAATTCTGGTTTCATGATAGCTTTATAATGAATGACTGGTAGAGTTGTACTGGGTGTTGAGACAAAACCGTGGACTGTCTGAGGATCCCTGAGCGGAACGGACTGAGAAGCTTCTTTCCCTCTCACCATGGGAGAAGAAGGGAGAGAGAGAAAAAGACAGAAAAGGTGGGACGGGGGGTGACCTACAGAGTGCATGGCCATCAATAATGCATTCAGATAATGCTGCTGCGCCACTCAAACAACACACACACACACACACAGAAGGAGGCCGGGAAAGAGAGTGTAAGTGAGTGTAGGAAACTGTTTGTCCAACAGCAGAGCAAGGGCACCATTCTGTTGTGTGTGTGTGTGTGTGTGTGTGTGAGAGAGAGAGAGAGAGAGAGAGAGAGAGAGAGAGGGAGGGAGAGAGATAAAACAGACATTAAAAAACACATACAGAAGACGGAAGAAAAAGTGTATAGAGATAAAGAGGTGAAAAGAGGACGGTATTGAAGTGGCTGTGTGTTGATGTTAGGCTAGCAAGCCTTGAGTTTGTGTGTGTGTGTGTGTGTGTGTGTGTGTGTGTGTGTGTGTGTGTGCGCGCATATTTGTGTGTGTGTCTGTGTGTGTGTTAAGGATTACCACTGATGGCATGTTGCTCAGGTCCGAGCGTTCAATCTAATCAGCTACACATCGCATCATCACATACACCATCCCAAATACACACACAGACACACACACACACACACACACACACACATACACACACACCTGGACAGCTGGCGTCTAGCTATAGTTTTGTAGATGCTTTGCAAAGGGCCTAAATAGCTGAAACAAGTAAATAAATGAAGTAAGTTAACACACCATTTTTCAAGCAACTCTGTGATTAATTAAGCTTTAAGATTAAACAAGGTTCACAGTTTTCCTCGTAAAATGTAAATATTGTTAAAGCTGAAAGTACTGGTCACCCATACACTCTGCAAATAGAGACCAACATGCAAAACCAACATGTATAGACCCTTCAAGAACAGTTGACCTTAAACCCTGAATCCTTATTAGCTATGATGTTTTGATTTTTAAAGGTACAGTGCTGTGTAAACGTCTTAGGCAGCTGCAACAATAATATAGAAAAACTGTTTAGATGAGTGGTGAGTGTTTTTTTCCCACATAAATATTACTAAATATATTTAATAAAACTAAAAAGAATAAATATAAATATCATTCTACAGTAAACAGTGATCTTATGTTCAGTGTGTTCTTGTGGAAGTCCAGTATTACTGTAGTTTAATCAGAAACCTGGTTTGACTCAATCAGTCCTTCATTAAATTAAATCAGGAGCTGCTGATGGAGTTTCACAGTCCAAACAACGACTGGAGGAACCGAGGAGGAATCTGGAACTGAACCTGTGTTCTCCTCACCAGCTCACACAGTATCAACTACTTTTACAAACAAATCTACTTTTAAATCTACTTGATACTTTTAACTGCTTTCTTGTTTGTATTATAAATTTAATTTATTAACCCCTATAGTCACACACCACAGCACACAGTGTGAACAGTGTGAAATTCTTTCTCTGTATTTAACTCAAGTGAAGCAGGGGGCTGCCACCAACGAGGGGCGCCGGAGAGCAGCGTGTGGGGACGGTACCTTCCTCAAGGGCACCTCAGTGGTGACACTAGCAGTTGGGACTCGAACCCACAACCTTCTGATTGCAGGGCCAACGTCCTAACCACTAGAGCACCAGCTGCTAGTATTTATTCTAATGTTAATTTTGCTGGCAGAAAGACACGTTATCACACGCCGAGAAAATAACACGCCTTAAGACTTTTGCACGGTACTGCATATTAATAAAGATAATTCTAGGAAGCTTTTAGTGAGTGAAGGTTCAGTACAGAGACGTTCTGTCCTGAATGAGTGAAATCTGATCTGATTTGTAGAGCTGGTGTCAATGCCGGGCCAACATCAGCGCAAAATGCTGAATCGGATGCCAGAGTGAATCCAGTCCAGTCCTGTAACTAATCTAGACTGAAACAGCCCTCATTCACACTGTGATCTTCTTGTTTCTTAGCTGTGTGTCGAGTGATAGCGTGTTTTTGGCCAATTTTCTACACCAATTTCTGCCCCCCTCCCACCAACACTGGGAGGGTGAAACTGCGTTGTTGCAGAAAGACTTTATCACACGCTGAGAAAAATTGCTTTAAACCATTTGAATAGGTGTCTAAAACTTTTGCACAGTGGTTAGACAGTTAGACCTCCACCAATGTCACGGCCATCCATGGGTGGAGGTCCAAGAGAGAGCAATTGGGCTTGGTCTCTCTGGGTGGGGGGAGTGGCCCTCCCTCTCCCCGTCACTCTACTTCACAGTATTTCTCCTCCAAGTGTGTCCAGTGACATGAGGTGGACCTTCACATGACCCTCCCAGCATTGGTGGTAACTTTGTGTCCAAACAAAACTTATTCAGGCCTTGATTATTGCAACACTCTCCTCACTGGGATTCCCAAAAAGTCCATAAGACAGCTCCAACTCATTCAAACTACTGCTGCCAGAGTTCTAACCAAAGGCATTTCTGTTGTCCCCCTTAACCACAGATGACTATGTCTCACTAGAGATCATCCTCAGGATCTCCTCAAGAAGTCCAATCTTTGGAAAGCTGTGCCGCTCAGGAGCCCATTTTTAAGCGGGGAGGCTGAAGTAGAAGATCGTCATCAACGTAGTTAGACCCCCACCAATGCCACAACCATCCATGGCCAAAAGTCAGAGAGAGAATAATTAGCCTGGCTCTCTCTGGGTGGCCCTCCCTGTCCTCCATCACTATAAGGCCCTTCTTTATCTAAACTGGACTGTGATGGTACTGAAGTTGTATCAGGTTCTGATGTTCCAGTGTATCTTAGTCCGGTGACGGAGTTTCTGACTCAATTCTCTCCACAGTTTATGGCCGGTCGTCCCAAAACCGCGTCCATGGAGTC
>JBBIGA010117436.1:0-10414 GCA_037576975.1 Alestes dentex | reverse complement strand
TGTTCCACACACACACCCACACACACACACACACACACACACACACACACACACGCACATGCACACACACACACACACATGCACGCGCACACACACACACACACACACATGCACGCACACACACAAACACACACACACACACACACACACACACACAAACACACACACACACACATGCACGCACACACACAAACAAACACACACACACACACACACACACATAGCCCCATGAGATAAAGTGAAAGCAGAACCAGATTTCTGCGGAGTCTGGCCTCTTCTTTTCTTCCGAAAACCAGCAAAACATGACTGACTCTTATGGAGTGAAACAGCTAAAAATATGAACTGAATATTTAGTCATTCACATTTTCTTTAACTGGGAAAGCAGAAGAAAGTCCTACTCAAAAAAATCCAACTAACTTCCCAGAATAGTTCAGTTTTTCTACAGTAAAAAGGTTTTGTTTTGGGCAGTAGCACACAAACACTTTGGCCACTAAGTGGTGACTGGCCGTTCTCAGACATCATAAACCTACAGAAGACACTGTTGAACTGCACAGTTTTTTGACGGTAGTGTTGAAATATTTTATGCTGCTCTGTCTTGAGAAAACATCTCTCGATGTGAAAACAAATCATTTCAGTGGTATAACTAGATTCTTTTGGGCCCCAGGGCAGGAACATTTTAACGGGTCTTTTATATGAAGGTTCAGCAGATCCCACAGATTTCTGACTGGATTGAGACCTGGGGAATTTGCAGGCCAAGTCAATTCTTTGTCATGTTCCTCAAAACATTGCTGAACTATATTTTGCAGTGTGGCAGACAGCATTATCCTGCTGAAAGAGGCCACCACCATTGGGGAATGCTGTTGCCATGAAGAGGTGTATTTGGTCTGCAGCAATGTTTAGGCAGGTGGTACATGTTAAAGTAACAGCTTAAATGCCAGGACCCAAGGTTTCCCGGAGCATCACACTGCCTCCAGCGGCCAATGCTCGTGGCATCTATTCTCCAGGTAAGTGATGCAAAAGGAAATGATGTAAAAGGAAACAGGATTCATCAGACCAGGCCACTCTCTTTTGCCCTACAGTCCAGTTCTGTTGCTTACAGGTCCACTGTAGGCACCTTCAGCAGTGGACAAAGGTCAGCATGGGTGCTCCGACTGGTCTGCAGCTACACAGCCCCATACGCAAGGTGAAGTGTGTTCTGACATATTTTTCTATCATAGTTAGCATTAACTATCAGCAATTTATACTACAGTAGCTGTTATATAAGATCAGACCACTTCCTATACAGCTCCGGAAAAAAATTAGAGACCACTGCAATTCATTTTTAAATCAGCATCTTTAAAAGTATGACAACCATTCCATGCCAGTGTCTGTTAAATTCCTACACAAGCACCTCATTCTGAGGTACTGATTAGTGATCACCTGAATAATCTTATCTAATGAGGAAAAGCATAAAAAACACTGCTGTAATCAAAACTCTCCTCTCGCAATGTGACCAGTTGGATGGTAAAACACTGCTAGAAGTTCGTCAAAGATAATTATTGCCACTTTGTTAAGAGTGAACAAGAGATTAGTTTTCTTTGAATTATTTAAGTTCTGTAAACACAATGTATTATCATTTGCTTTAAAATCAGGCTTTAAAGAACAATATTTTTATTTGGAAATTGGGAGAAATGTTGTCAGCAGTTCTTACAAACCAAGGCAAAGCTGTTCAGTTCAATACTTGCACCTATAAAAGATATTTCTGAGTGTATGTAATAAAGACTGGATACTGCATTCAGTCCAGTTAAACAGTGTTATTTATGCTTTGTGTGTAACAAGCAGTTGCTCCATGTTCTTTAAATACTGACGATACCATAACATGATCAGAAAAGCATAATGATAACAGTAAACATCCTGCACAACTAGGGTAGGGTAAAAAAAATCAGCATAATACCAATAGATACACATGAAAAACTGAACATTTCACTGAAGTCAGCGACGCTGCACTGGAGCGTGGCTAATGTACTATTTGCTATTCCCCCTAATTAGCATTGTGAAAACAGCATACCAGTAACACCACATATTGTGTTGATTTGACAAGAAATCTCAAATAGACTTGCTTATGACACACAAAAGTATGTAACATGACTAAAACAGTAGCTATATCTTGAAGCCTAAACTTCATCTGTACATTTGCTCATCTTTATTGTGTGTGATGGTATAGGCATACTGCACCATGTACGGTGAGCTATGAGTGCAGGGTAGCTGACTTGCTAGTTATATTAACCTTGTAGGCTAAATATAAGCAAAATGAAGGAAGATGGCACACATACACTGAGCAGCCGTTAACATTAAAAGCACTGAGAGGTGAAATATAAAACATTCATTAATTAGGCATCAAGTCAACAGGCAGTTCCTCTTGATGTGTTGGAAGCAGGTAAACTGTCAAGCGTATGGAGTGACTTTGACGAGAGCGAGATTATGATAGCTAGACGACTGGGTTAGAGCATCTCCAAAATGGGTGTGTGGTGTTCCAAGTCGTCCAAGTATAGAGAACTGGTGAAAGAGTGACCTGGTCATGGACGCTTAGCGCTCACCGATGTGCAAGGGGAGTGAGAGCCATTCGTCTGTTTATGCTGGCTATTAAAGAAAGTTGTGAGAGCACACAGTACATCGCAGCTTCCTGTGTACAGGGCTCTGAAGCCACAGACTGGCCAGGGTGCCCGTGTTTACTGCCACATACTGTATACATACAACGGGTCTGAATTGGACCATTGAGCAATGGAAGGTAGCCTGACCTGATGAATTACATTTTTTTTTTCTTTTACATCACACAGGACAGGCAGTTGCATCTGTGCTGCTTACCTGGAGAAGAAGGCAAGCCGGTGGAGTGATGTTTTAATGTAATGGCAGACTGGTGTACATCCCCAGCATTTCGAACACTGATCTGTACTATAGCAGAGAAAACCATCACTTGGAATAATCAATGACTTCAGGTTTCATTCACATAATTCTTTGGGAATATAAAGCTTCAACACTTAGCTTCATTTTCAGGAGCAGGATCGTGCTCAAAAATGTTTTGACAGTTTTCTTTTCCAAAGTACGGTTAAAAAAAAGCACACTCTGAAACACTTCAAGGCCACCTGCAAGGTCTGAGTGGTGATGAGTGCTGAAATCACAAAGGAATTACATTTTAGCATTTTTTCCAAGGTAGCAGTCAATCTTTCAGTTTTGCAGTTTCTTCCCCCCAAAGGTTAACGTGGCATAATCTAATCAATCTGAACAATTCCTTAAATAATAAAGACATTATGCAAAGCTAGAAGTCTCCTAAGATTTGAAAGGAAAAAACATTTGAGGAAATCGTGTTAATGCTGTTACTGTCTGATTACAAAACCAGCTTTTACCAGCTGACGAACCTCAAAAGAAGCGTCCCAGAAGACTCAGTGGGTTTTTGGAAAGGGGTGTTATTTGGCGCAGGGCAGCAGTGTGAACCAAACAAGGGTTTTGAGGAATGCAGTGTCCTTCACCTCTACTCTTCCGCTCGGAACGTTGAACATTCCCACCACTTACCTTTAACCTTTCCAAACGGGGATGCCGCCGGCAGCCTCCTCCGGGCCATGACTCATACACAGCCGCTGTGTTTACCACAAAAAAAACCCACATATAAACATGCACCGTTTGATTACTCGAGCACTTGCAAACGAATGACAGGAACAGGTCAGAGTGTAAATGTAACTGGAGCAAAGGCCTCCAAACATCAGGGAAATGTCTGCAAACAGTTATTCCTGTATTATTAATGATGTCGTAACACTATAGCCTGGGACTGCAATGTATGCACAGAATGTCATATTCAAACCTCTGCCTTTCGTTTTTTTTTTTTCTTTTACACAATTGCTGTCCCTTACATTATGCAATTGTTTTTCATTCCACATTAATGCACACTGTATGGTCAAAATTATGTGGACAACTTACTACACAATTCAGAAACTGTGGGCATTAATGTGAAGCTTCCGCCATAAGAATTTGTGTCCAATCAAAAGAGGTCAGGCACTGATATTGGACTGGTTTAGTGTTCCAATTCATCCTGAAGGTGTTCATTTGAGTTAAGGTCAGGGCCACTGGAGCTCCTCCTCCGTGAAACCATGTCTTTCTGTACTCCACTGTTTGGAGTCCTCTCCAAAATGTCTCACACAGTGAGAGGTAAATACCTGTCAAAAGCGTCTCTGTATTAACATTAACATTACATTGAACTAGAACAAAGGAACTGGCCCAAACAATGAAAAACAGCCCCTGACCATTATTCCTCCTCCGCCAAACTTAACTCTTGGCACTATGCATACTGGTAGGCAGCGTTTTCCAGGAGTAAACCGAATCCATCACTCCAGAGAACATTACACCACTCCAGCAGCCACTTGGCACTGCACATAGTAATCTTAGGCTTGTGTGCAGCTGTTTGGCTATGGAAACTTATTTCATGAAGCTCCTGGTACACAGCTCTTGTTATGATGTTGCTTCCAGAAGCAGTCTGGAGCTCTGGAAGGAGTTACGCAACACAGGACAGGCAATTGTTATGCACTTTGGGCTTCAGCACTCGGCAGCCCTGCTAAGAGTTTTCCACCATGTAGGCTTTGTTATTGAGTTGTTTTTCCTCCTAGATGCATTGTATTGAATAACTACCATGTTGTGACTATATATTTAAATACAATATAATATATTTAAAGAGGTAAATATGTTTTGGTAGGTATGTCCCGATTAATCCGTTAAATTTAAAGTGGCTCAGTAAGTAAATGTGCAAATAGAAGAAAAACTAAATTTTTAAAAGTGTTAATGTTAAAAACTACTGGAATCGCTGTTTAAGTGAGGAAACAATGTTTTCAAAAACATAAAACCAGCTTCGCCATAGACAACGGTATGAAATGGTTCATATAAACCCTTCTGAACTGTGAAGGACCCTAGGAAGGCGTAGTTATAAATGATATCAAAACAGAATGCAAATGGAGTAAAAAATTTAGCATACAGAATTAAGTTACTAAAATTTTGTTATTTAAAATACTGCTTAAAACCATACTTTATTTACAATAGAATTATTCAAATGGCAAATGATTCCAAACTTGTCAACGGTAATATTTATTTTAATGAAAAAAGTCTTTCATACTTTCCTAATTTTTTTTTTTCCAGTAAAGTATTTTGGAAGCGCTCTTAATAATTTTTGTTCATTTAAGACCATTTTGCTTTTTTGCCCCTTTTAAAAACAATTGTTTAACCATGAAAATAATGAAAAATCAACTCAGTACTAATATGAACAATAACGACCCTTGAATCCTTGACATAATGTGGTTAAATATCAGGCTGTATTTTGTAATGTAAAATGATTTACAACTGGTGGTACATAGAAATCCCGTCATTCATTAAAACACCCCAAAAAATCTACGATTTGTCAGGATGCACACAGCACACAATAAAAACATTCACCGGTTGATTAGAGGGCCTGCTTGCATATTTGCAGCCATCTTGAGTCTTGCAAAAAACAACATTGCAATAACATTGTGCAGGCATACTACTATAATGTAGTTTGAGGTGAAAAGAATCATATAAACATTTCAGACATGTGGTTAACAAATTCAGAATACTTTAATTTGAAGTGCTTCATTTGTCAAATACTGCAACACGTTGATATGCCTATGAATATATGTGGGTAACACTTCCAAAATTTGGCTGACAATAACTGCAGATTTTACTGTAACAAAAACTGTTGCAGAACTCCACTCCCGCCCTGTTCAGCAGAGTTAAAACGGCTTTCTGAGCACAATGCAAATCATACTGACAATCATTGATGCTCTGTAACACTGAAAACGCCCATCTTGGACAGTCGCCTGAGCATGAACTTAATAACATTAAAGCCTTGAGTGTGTATGGACTTAAATTAAAGCCATGGTCCAGCGACATGATTGAAATACTGTAAAATAAATATATTTAAAAAAAAAGGCTCCTCATTTATTGTGGAGATAATAACAATAATAATACTGCTAAACAAAAAGGACATACTTAGATTTAAAATTTGTTTAAAAGAAGTAGAGGAGCTTCTGAGCGGTTAAATTTACAGTCAAAAACTCATGCGGAGGGGACGGACTCTCTCCTTCAAGACAGCCGCTCTCAGATGGGACTGTAACTGTGAATACATTCATCACATAACCAGGGGGTGGTGGGAGAATTTCACAAAGCAAAATTTTCTCAGAGAAATGATGTTTTGTTAAGCACCCCTAGGGCAGCGTACCTCCAGAGCTGCGCACAGTTTGGCACAAACTTTCTTCTCTCGTACCTGTCACGGACTTGAGCCACAATACACTCAATATCAAAGGTGCCCTTTATGCATTCATTCTGCAGGTGTTCACTGGATGGACAAGCAGAAGTAACATAGCAAAGCCAAACGTCTGGGTTTCTTACAACCAAATTGCGTCTAATGAACCTTTCTTACTCAAAAAAGCTCGAAAAGCATCTCATGGCGTATTCAGTGGCTTCAAGATCAGCGACAAGCAGAGTTGAAATGATTCGAACTTGAAATAACCTGGAGTCCTTGAAAACAACCAGTCGAGCCAACTGCTTGAAGATCCATACAGACAGTGCAGGAACAAGTCACCATGGCCATTCTCTCATTTCTGAGATGTCCCCTTGTTCTTTGCTGTCCGGTGTTTTCATATTCCATTGGACAAATCCTGAATGACCCCAGCCATCACCAGCTTGCGTAGAAACTCCTTCTCTTTTGCTATATTGTGTGTCCATGACTGCAGAGGAAAAGGAAAGAGAAGGAAAAAGAGGGAGAAGAAAAAGACAGAATGGGAGAAAAAAGAAAAAGAAAAAAATACAAAGAAAACAAAGAAAAAGAGAAAGAAAGACAGAAGAAAAGAGGAAGAAGAGCAAAGGAATAAAGAAAATAAGGGTGAAGAGAAAAAAAAGGAAAACAGAATGGAAGATTAAAAAAAAGGCAGTAGGTTGGGGGGTGTGCAGGGAAAAAAAAAAAAAGAGAGGTAAACTCAACACAGATAATGAAAGTTTCACGTTTAACTCTAAAAGGCTTTGTTGTTCATTCATGGTCCGAAGCGTTTGATCCTGCACATTTTTACAGTCAAATGGACAATGGAAGACTGGACTGCCCATCTAAAGTAAACATGATATTGTAGCTGCGACACAATACAAGCACTTTTGTGCAGAGCGCAGTCTTTTAATGCCGAACACAGGAGAGAAAATGACATGACAGAACAATGGCATGTAGTGCTAACACTACTGTGGGAAAAGCACTTACTGAAGTACAAAAGCAGCTGGGAATCCTGCAAACGGACCACCAAAATAATAGAACACTACTTGTGTGCAGGCACTTAGTAAAACAGGGCTGCAAGGATTAATCAACAAAGCTGATTAGCTATCATTATAACAACTGTTCCATCTGGTGTCTTTCATTCTGGCAACCCTGGTGTCATTTGTACACGATGACACAAATACTCAATGAAGGAATGAAGGAAGAGTGGAGTACGGAAAGGAAAAAAAAAGAAACAAAAAAAAAAAAAAGGAAAACTGATGTAAATTCTTGCACTGTGTTTTGACACCTCTGACTGTTCTGCAGCAACACAGCTCCATCCCCAGCAAGCTGTGATGCACTGGGTGTTCTCACACTTCACTACCACAGCCAGTGTTAACTTCTTCTGCAATTTGTGCTTACAGTAGCTTATCTGTGGGATCAGACTAGATGGGCTACCCTTCACTTGCAATGTGCATCAGTTAGCACCCATGAGCCAGTTCACCGGTTGTCCTTAATGGACCACTTTTAGCAGGTACTCCACGTCGCTCTGGATAAGAGCGTCTGCTAAATGCCGTGAACGTAAAAGTACTGACCACTGCTTAACAGAAAGACCCCACAAGAACTGCCATTTCTGAGATGCTCTCAACCAGATCCTTTTCCTGCTTCCAACATATCAATTGATTGTTCTCTTACCACCTAATATATCCCACCTCTAATATATCCCATGGGTGCCATTGTAATGAGAATGTTTTTCCACTTCTCCTGTAGGTTCAGTGTTGTGGCCGTACTATGGCACTGCCTGAAGCTTTACAGTTTATATTTAGTAAGTATCAGTTTCTGTACAATATATCTTCGTTGCCTTTTTTGTCTTTAATTAAGCATGTTTGCATAAATTCACCAGACCTTTCTAGCAAATGTCAGTCTATTTTATTTCCACCAGCAATGGGGTAAGTTGTAATATTCCCATAAACACCACTTTTGGCTGAACTGTTCTCAAGTGGCATGTGCTTGAAACATTTTCAGAGTTGTGTAAGTTGTATTCATATGTAGCAGGGTGTAGGTTGTATGTACACAAAGATGAATCTTGTTTTTTTTTTTTTTTTTAAAAAGCGTACAGCTCTGCCTGAAGTTTACATAAATGTACACATCAGTTTATACAACTGAAGTCTAGCTCATTTATAAAGAGTTATTTATGATGGCACAACCTGACTGGTTGAGAATCACTCTAGTCTTTATTTCTCTACAATAATTTTGCTGACCACTGGTAAGTAATGATTTGCTTAGCACTGCAGCTAACCCTTAGTAGCTTTCTATTCAACACAGAAAACAAATACCATAGTTTATTAAGATTAGAGCCTAGATGATTCGCTGTGGCGACCCCTGAAGGGTAAAGCCGAAAGAGAAAGAAGAAGATTAAGATTAGAGCCTGTTTGCTCTGATTCTGAACAAGAGCTTCACAGCAAGTCTGCCTCATACTCTGAACCTGCCGTTGTCCCTAAGAAAACTATTTGGTCAGCATGCATGATAGTGTACAGATAAAATCCGTTAAAAACTGAAAAGGCTGTAAAGGCTGAGCCGAACATGATCCATCAAAAACAGTAACTGGGGCTTCTTTACTTTTTCCTTTTTCCTTTATTTTGTAGAACTAATGTATAGAGGTTGCGTCTTATCACGAATAATATCACAGCTCGGATGCGACCCAATAACAGCCATGTTATCTGTGATAATACATTCCCTCTCAGCTCTGTTGCTCAATACGGAATATCAGTTTGAATGCGGCACATACGGGGACGTGGAACTGCCTGAAGGAAGGCTGAGACAGAGTGATGAGGGACTGTAAAGGTTACACATAGATAAATAACAGATTTAGAACATGACTAAGCTTGGCTGGAGTAGGCCAGGACATGCAGTTCAGACAGATGACTGATTTTACTCAACTGAGCTGTGAATTCAGATCAGACACATTTTTCATTCCTTTACAGATATACAGTAATTTTCTGTGAGTATGGACAGTCGTAACTCCTTCCTGACTGAAATGAAGGGCAACTGGGAACTGATGACTGAAATGAAGGGCAATTTCTACTACTTACTCTTAATTTCCCTTTTATAACTTTATCTTGTTTGTCACCAATATTCAAAAACAAACAAAAAAAAAATCAAGAGCCCATTGTGTTCAGACTGTAAATGTAGTCTATAGGAAATTATAGCATGAATAAGAAAACTATAACATCCCAGAAGAGTATCAAAGAAAGCCGTTATCTCTGGATGTGATAAGTCTGCATACCTGTTATCTTGGTTAGTTACAGAACACATGCCCTTTTCTTTGGCAAAAAGTTATTTATTGCTGTATTTAATGTGGAAATAAAACTCATTTTGTCCTAAGATTACCTAACAAATACTTTTGTTAGGATATGTTTTGGTGCCCTAAAACAAAGCCAGCTACACTTAGGCAAAATGTGATTATTCTAACAGTGTAACATTTTTTCCAGAAAAAACACCAAAGAGTGCCTCATGAAAAACACCAAAATTAATTGTTTAAAATTCCATATCTGGATAGAAATTAAATAAATATTGATCAAAAGTCAGCTTCTGTCCGGGGCTCATTATATAGTTTTATTGAAAGAGAGTAGTGTTTCCACATAATCAGGGCAAACATAGACAGGTTGACCTTGCTTTAACCCTGTTTGGTCATAATGAATGTGAATATCTCAATGCAAAAGTCTCAGTTCAATGTTATAGAAATATTTCTGGTAACCCGAAAAAAAAGCCTAACGCTAAAAACACACTCTTTAATTATTTGAATTTTTCATCAGCATCAACATCTCAGGTGGGATTACACTACTTTAATCTGCGTGTTTAGATACAGGCCGGCTAACTGTCTGTTCCAGAACAAAAAGCGTCTCTCAATAATAGATGTGTGGTGTTTGGAGTTAGGGGCAGCGGTAGAACTGCAGACTGAAACTAGAGAACAGAGAGAGAAGAGGAGAGGAGGTACGTGCACGCGCACACACACACACACACACACACACACACACACACACACACACACACACACATTCTAAAATAAATAAATAAATTATATATATATGATATATAAATAACTTATTTATTTATATATCCATCTATCGAGAGAGAGAGAGA
>JBBIGA010117435.1:0-10414 GCA_037576975.1 Alestes dentex | reverse complement strand
CTACTCCCTGTAACACCACTGTTCCACTTGTGCCCCTCTCATTTACACACATGTATTCTGTCTTGCTGCGACTAATATTGCAGACTATACTGGTGTTACTGATTTTGTCATGAACATTTTTACTACTGCTTTTAACACGTGCGTGTGTCAGAATTTGGTATTGGTATTCTCTACAGCTAATATCAATACTGTATTTAAATGCTAGTCTCTGCGTCGATACCACATCACTGCAACACTAGCAAGCACATTGCCAAAAACTTCTGATTAGAAAAACTCCACAATTAAACAAAAAAAGGCAGCTTAGAGCCAAGGACTGATTTGGGAGTTAGATGTGAGCACACTAAGGCAGTCAGAAGGGAACTGTAGAGTGGACTGTGATGCTCTATGTTCCCCTGAACTTTGGTGTTCCTGCATACCGTTCTGCAGCAGCTCCTCCAGGTTGTCAGGGTTACGTGCCAGGTGCAGGATAAGCGTGGCTCCTCTGATTTTCTCTGGGACGTCCTCGTACAGCAGCTCCACATAATCGTCTATGTTGTTAATATTGGCCTCCTCATCCAGCTGCAACACGACATCTGTGTTTTAGAACGTTCAAACTCTACGCTCAAAATTTACTTCGGTGCTGTATAATGGAAAAAAAAAATTTTCTTGTTTTTTGATGAACAAGTTTAATGTAGTCGGTAAAACTTAGTGCTTTGTTTGTGGTCTGAAAAATATCTCTGTTTTGGCAAGTCATTATCAAGCCGTGCTCAGCAGAACGAACGTTCTCCCAAAGAGAGCTATTACCAGTGAAATTAGCTTTTTCAGTCTTTAAGGTACAGTAACAAAAACAGCTTGTGTCATTGTATTTAATATACAGAGGCTGGGAAAGGTGAGACAATAATTATGACTGTTTATAGTATATCTGACCATTTAAACATCATAAATGGACTTCAGGAGAAATTCAAATACAGGAAAAGGGTAGAACATGGGCCGTTTAGAAATTATATGTGATTCCACCCAGTGCAAACTTTCTCATCAAGCTAATGGTAATAATTATAAAAATACACTAATTTATGTAAAATACACAAAAGTCCAATTAATTTGTAAAAATAATTAGCACTAAAAAGCCATTTACAAATATCCAAAATATAACTTTTAAGCTATAAGCTGCAGTTGTGTATACACACACACAGACACACACACAGAGCTAGGTTTGTAGGATCCCTTTTTGCTGAAACCTGATTTTCAATTGTTGCCATAAATTCTCAATAAGTCAAGTCAAGAGGATTGACTAGAACATTCCAGAACTTTGATCTTATTCCTCTGGAAGCATGCCATTGTTTCCTTGGCCCTGGACTCTGAATCATTGTTGGGTTGGAAAGTCCACCCCTTGGCAACTTCAGGGCTTTAAGAGACGATTCTTCTTCAGAATACACTGAACTCCATCCGTCTTCCGATCTACGATTAGAAGTGCATCATTACCTCCGGATGAGAATCAACCTCATAACATAATTCTTCCACCACCAACTTGTATTTAATTTTATTAAATGATATTCTTCAGGGGCGATTGGCGGCCTGGCAGTCGTCCCTGTGATCGGAAGGTCATAGGTTCAAATCCCCGGATTGCCAGTGGCATCACTGAGGTACCGTTGAGTACCGTCCCCACACAGTGCGTCGCTGGCTGCCCACTGCTTCACATGGTGAACGGGTAAAATGCAGAAAACTAATTTCACACTGTTCACACTATGTGCTGTGTTCACGTATGACAAATGGCCACTTTACTTTACAAAGTACATATGCTAAGGGGGCATTTGGCTCATGTTCCTATCCAGAGCGACTGACAATCAGGGACGGTCCCACTGGAGCAACTGAGGATTAAGTGTCTCGTTCAAGGACACAATGGGGGTTTGAACCTGCGACTTTGTGGTTATCAGGCTTGCAGGCAAGTGTTTTACCCACTAGGCTCCTACCACCCTATGCTAAGTTCTTCTTCAACCAAGTATTTACTTCGATCTAGTCTGACCACATCTATAAAGAGGTAGGCTTCTTTAGGTGATCATGGGAGAATTTGAGCTGAACTTGAACATGTCAGCACTCCTCCTGTGTGTTCGAGAGTTAAACCCTTTGTGGCAGAGCACTTCTCTGATTGAGTTCTTGCACACCACTGTACTGGCTGCCTCCAGGCCTTTCTGGATCTCGACCTCATCATTCTGGGGCTTAATGTCACCTTTCAAACAATACGTCTGGTGTAAGGGAAAATCAGTATATTCAGTTTGTGATCCCTACTTTGAATGATTCTTTCCTTAAATACCACATTAATGTGACTCTGCTTCCTAATGATTAAGGTTGCAAAGTTAGGGCACAGTGACATGATCAAATCAAGGTTGTTATTTGTGCAAACCCTATGTTTCCTAGCTAAAGGTTTTTAGATAAAGTGGTTTGTTCAGACCAGTAAGCGCTTGTACAAGGCCGTTGCCATGGAGTCTTGCCATGAAGACGCAGGGGAGACGCCATGGTTTCTGCCCGTTTTTGATAAGGTGAATGGTCTTTTTGAAAGTATAAGTGTCCTGTGCGAAGGACTTGTTTTCAGAGAATCTTCAACCTGGGACCGCCCCGGGACGAACGTTCTCTCCTTCTTTAGAAGAAAATAAAGGCTTTGTTCTGAGCGAAGAATCTTTTGTCAGTTTGCTGATTTTCCTCCACACTGGCAACACGTTCAAAAATGCTAGGAGGATGTTCAGATCGACATCAACTGATGTTGGATTGTGTCTCCAATCCAACATTAGGCAGAATTATTAACTTATATGATTGTCAATCTTCCAGTATACCAGTCCATTACTATGCACACCCTTTCTCGCCTGGCTCATGAGGGCTCTTTAGACTTTGCCATCATGATACTTTATGGTGACACAACTTGGAAGTCCTACTGACTACACCAAAAGCAACTGAATGAAGAAAAAGGTGGAAGTCTGGAATGTTCTAGAAGTACTCTCCAATTCAGAAAGTTGTAGATGCATATATCTCCAAACAGTATCTTGAATAGATTTTTCCAAGTGTACTACTTATTTGCAGCACACATTTGTATAGGTGTTATTTTGGATATTTGTGACTTTTTAATGCCAACTAGTTTGGAAACATGTTTAATGTAGAATGGATATTTCTTGTAGCCACTGTATGTGTATTCAGCACTCCTATATTATTTGGCCAGCAGGCCATTCTCCACATAGCAGTGATACTGCTTTTTCTAATAGAGCTGTCACGATCACTCAATTAATAAAATGCATCGGTCAAAATGTACGTATTAGCACAAGTATTATTTTGCAATTTGATCTGTAAACATGGTTTCAGCAGGTCATATAAAATAAATATTATAGTATTAGCCCTAATTTTTAATAAAGGGGACGGTGAGTGTACTGACAAAAGTGCTGAATGCAAGTGGAGAGGCGGATAAACGCAGACGAAGTTTCTCAGTCATACCTCCATCCCTTCAAAAGGAGTAGGATCCCTTGGCTTAATCTGTTTCCTCTCCTTTTTCTCTGAAGATTGGAAGACAAACAATCAATAATCAGAGAGCCATTCGTCCATGGGTTTTCTTAATTACATCCGAATCTCTCTCCCTTTCCCACACTTCTGATGCCTCCCTGTACAGTAAGGGCAAAAGTGCCAGCAATAACTACAATGCACTCATACCTGTGGGAGACTTGCGGTTCTGCAGATAGAAGAGCAGCTGTTCCACTTCTGGAAGTCTGGATGGTGAAACGAGTCTGCATTCATCCACCACCTTCCGTGCCAATGATCCAATGTCAGTGTTGGGATTTAGGCTTTTCAGACGAATGCTGAGAAATGGGAGAAAAAGTTTATTTAATTTAAGCACTTGGGGGGGGTCTATATGAATAGACCAGAGTACCACCCTGCTCTGACACATTTTGGTGTCATTTTGGAACAATTTAAATGGTTAGCAATAACGGCACCTACATTTTCTGACATGATTTGCGTTCTCCCAGCATTGCTTCTCCCAACTGTCCCAAAACCCTTGCTTCCACTTCATAATGGACAACAAGGGCTTTCTCCGTAGGATGTACATCCAGACTGCCTCCTTTGACCTTCCTGGAGAACACAAAGGCATAATGCTACATTCAAATTCCACCAAGCACACACTAGGTGGAAAATTAACATTCCGAGTCTTGGCTACTTGCTGGCAGCTCAGAGTAATTTGATTTCGCCTTCATTATGTCCACATAAAGAATCATATAAATGTATATACGCTATATGGACAAAAGCATTGGGGCACACCTGTTTTTCAGAGTTTGGGCTAGGCCCCTGACCTCCAGCGAAGGGCAATCTCAACGCTTCAGCATACCAAGACATTTTGGACAACGCCATGCTTCCAACTTTGACATGGTTTGGGGAAGAACCTTTTCTATTCCAGCGTATCTGTGCCCCAGTGCACAAAGCAAGGTCCATAAAGACATGGCTGGATGAGTTACGCTGTGGAAGAAATTGACTGACCCACACAGAGCCCTGACCTCAACCCCATCCAACACCTTTGGGATGATATGGCACGGAGATTGTGAGCCAGGCCTTCTCATCCAACATCAGTGCCTGACTTCATAAACGCTCTACAGAATGAACGGACACAAATTGCCACAGAAACACAAAATCTTGTGGAATGGCTTCCAAGAAGAGTGGAAGCTGAACACCGATTCCATATTAAAGTATTTGAATGCAGTGTCATTAAAGTCCCCGTTGGTGGAATTGTCAGTACTTTTGCCATATAGTGTATAACATGAAGGAATGACTCATTTCAGTTGACTACGACTGGCCCCTGGTAGACACTCAATTTGACAGTAAACCTTTATGGATACATTTAAACGACCGTTTGCTAGTGGCTCCACAAAATGACCATTCTCTATATTCAATACTTTTGACTTTCAATATTCGCAGATGAAGCAGGGAAACCTGATAACCGTTATGCTAGCCAAGGCACTTCGAAACGAAATGACAGGACTGTAAACAATATACTCACCGTGTTAAATATCTTACGTCGTCTGCCTGCATTTTTCCTAACGAACCGATAAAGATTATGTGACCACTATTTTTCTGTCTTACGAAAGAAACCTGACTAATTTTTGGAGCTATTCATCATATTTTGCTTGCTGGGCTCTCTAATGTTGATGTTTGCGTTGCTAGGGCGTGTTATAGAGCTCCCAGGTTACAACGAAGGCAGCCAGCTGGTCTCACTGCCATCTTCAGGAGAGGAGGATTCAGTCCCAAATACACTATATGGACAAAAGTATTGGGACACCTGAGAATTACACCAACAGGGACTTAAATGACATTGCATTCGAATACATACATTTTAATATGGAGTTGGTCCCCGCGTTGCAGTTATATAACAACTCTTCTTGGAAGGCTTTCTACAGGCTTTGGGAATTTCTGTGTGGAATATTTATGCTTATTCATTCTGTAGAGCATTTATGATGGCAGGACGAGAAGGCCTGACTTGCAATCTGCGTTCCAGTTCATCCCAAAGGTGTTGGATGGGGTTGAGGTCAGGGCTCTGTGTGGGTCAGTCACGTTCTTCCACACTGAACTCCTCCAACCATGTCTTTATGGAGCTCACTTTGTACACTTGGACACAGTCATGCTGGAATAGAAAATGTTCTTCCCCAAACTGTGTCCACAAAGTTAGAAGCATGGCATTGTCCAAAATGTCTTGGTCTGCTGAAGCATTAAGATTGTCCTTCACTGGAAGTAAGGGGCTTAGCCCAAACCCTGAAAAACAGGTGTGCCCCAATACTTTTGTCCATATAGTGTAGCTCCCTTCTCACTGTTCCGTTCAAGAGAAGCACGGGATACATGTGTGCTCGCATATAGGGGAAGAATTTAGGGCATCCAAAAGTTCAATGAAACTTCCTTTACTGTCTGCCTCTCTTGATTTTGCCTAATCTCGTAGCCATGTGGATAAGATAAACCTTAATTAGTCCCACAAGTGGGAAATTTACATTTCACCCCAAAATAAAGTGCTGACATCATAACAGCAAAACAAAAAAGATAAAATGCAGCAAAACAAAAAAGTTTGACATCATTCCCACAGAGGAACTTTCACCAGTTGCTTCTTTTTAATACACTATTTAAAAAAAAGGTTCCTAATTGTTCTTGGCATAGAGGTTTGGTTTGGTAGATCCACCTGCTCTACCTTTTTTTGATGAAGCATTGAACTACAGATCACACAAAATCAAGATAAGTGCTTAAAAATAACTTTATGCACCACTATAAGTGAACAAATTTGCACCCTGCTTTCTTTGCTTGGAATTTTTCAGAGTCAGTAACATTCGATTGCATAAACACCATCTTAAAGGAATACAGCTTCCTTAGAAAGTAGGGCACTTTTTAAAAACACGAGTCCATCAAAACCACCCATCTTCAATTCGGGGAAATTAATGTAATCAGCATTTCTGTTCTAAAATGCACTGTTTCATGGGCCTGGATCAGGCATAGTCTTGGACTAAGACTTGTCTAGAATTGATACATTTAGGCCACTTTTCAAAATTTGAGACTGCATAAACCGTAAAATGTGAATTTGTCAGATTTGGCATCTTTACTGATTGGTTAATTGATTGATCGATCGTAAGTGTTGTATTAATAATTCAGTGACAGAGATGTTTCATTCACTGATCACTGATGACTTTTTGATGCATGAGTCTGTATGTCCCTAAACAGACCTAAGAAATGAATTTGAGCCCATAATTTGTCATACTTATACGCAAAGGTCATGTTCAAAGGACTGTCTAACCTCTTGGCTAATGGAAGTATTCTCTGGTTGCACTGAGCAGCCCGGTTTTGACATGCCGAACGTCAGGCATCCACAAACCGACACCTGTAGACTGCTGTGTTTGGGCCGAAATCTCTGAATGAAACCCATGGGTCATGCAGTAACACATCACTGACTGACAGAAGCTGAGACAACAAAAACCAAGGGCCTTGGAAATCTTGTCATTCAGTTAAGTGCCCCTGGAGAGTGGAATTACCTCATGTCTTTTCCTTGGACTTGTGGCGTGATCTCCTATTACTCTAAGCGTCTCAGTGAAAGAGTGCTGATCAAGGATCAGTGAGTTTCAGTCCTATGGATCTGAACTCATTCCCAGATCAACATTTCTATTTTAAGATGTTTATTGACTTTTGCACAGATCATTGATAAGAGTACAAGAATGGCCTTGACCGATCACAGGCTCATGTACTTATACTGTCTAATGTCTAGGGACACCTCTGGAAAATGTTAAAAAAAAATTGATGATTTATTGGAATTTCAAAACCATTTCACTCCAAAATGAAGTGCTGACATCACAACAAGAGGATAAAATGCATGGAGTTTGACATCACTCCCACAGCTGAACTTTCACCAGTTGCTTCTTTCTTCCATTTTTTTAATACACTATTAAAAATTAAGGTTCCTAATTGTTCTTGGCACAGAGGTTTGGCTTGGTAAGAAAAAGCTTTAAAAGTAGTAGAACGTTTATGTTATGTGGAGGTTCAAAAAGGTTCTTCACACTCCCATATCTCATTTACAAATATCATTATTTGAAGGAAAGTTTTGCTTTTGTTTATTAAGTGGCCTATGTAAATGTAAGTGCCTACAAATGTTTAAAATAAAAAGTTTTTATTTTAAGTTTCCTCCAGGATAAATAAAGTTTTCTGATTCTGATTCTGATTAATTAAGGTTGTTTTGATTTAGCTGTTTTTACAATATCAACCCACACATTTACACAACATGACAGGCCAGAAAACTGATTGGTTTTCAATATTTTACAGTCTGTAGTAACACATTATTTAGCCACAAAGACTCAAACTATTGGTTTTGAAGGCTTTAGTTTGTCTTTAGTGCATTGACATTCACTTTGTGTCGGATTATGAAAAAAGAAAAGTGTCAACAAGTATTCAACATCACACAGTTCTCATCAGACAAAATGTCATTCTTCAACAGGATAATGATCCCAAGCACTCTTCAAACTTGTACCGAAATGTTATCCAGTCCAAAGAAAAGCAAAGAGTTTTGAGAATGATGTCTTGGTCTCCCCAGGCTCCAGATCTTTCTCCCATTGAGCTACACGGGACGAGCTGGACTGACAAGTTGGCAATGAGTTACCAGCAAATGAGACAGAACTATTTGCTTGCTTGAAAAGGTCTTGGACACAAATTGTTTCTAAAAATTGCTGGAAAGGATGCTGCTGCTGCTATGATAAAGACAAGGGGTGAATATTTTGATGAAACTCATTCATACACTTTTACATCCATTAAATTGTACTCACAGGTAGCATTACAGTAAACCCCTACTTCACAAATTTGCGTTTTTTCACTATATACGTGAGAGCTCTTGGAACAGAACCCCCATGATAGGCGGGGGTTTCATGTACACTTTAAAAGCAGTCACTTAAATTTGTTTTAAGTTTTTCTAATGCTTTCTTTTAATCATTTTTGAAAGAGCAGAACATCATTTGTTTTTTGTAAAAATCAGAGGGTGGCCCCAACTTCTGGCTTGTTGTGTTATATCCACTGTTCATCTCACAGCGGAATAGTTCCTCTCACTCTGAAGTAAAAAAGAGTGTTTCAGTATGGACGGATTTTTGAATGAGACACAAAGCAGCGAAAAACCAGTCGGGACAGAGGTCACTGACATCCATCAGGGCTAAGTCAAAGGGATAAGGAAAGTGAGAAAATGGTCTGGTGAAAATGAATTATACTGGTTTTGGTACAAACCCACATAAGAGGAATGCAAGAGAAATGTAAGACGTGGTCCCTTTAACAGCATTTAAAAAACACTAGGTGTTCCCATGACAGGCAGCTGAATATTTTTACATGTGGTAGGCAGTTTGGTGTCCTAGAACTAGAGCAGTGCTAATCCACACATGAAGCCAGCATTCACCTCATTCTAGCATGTCTACATTCTCTCAATAGTGCTATTGCATAACTGACACCATGTATACAGCTATGAGTAAGGCATACTAATTATAGTCGCTCTATTAATTGCCTGATAGGCTGGGGGATTCATTAGCATGCTGCCACGTGTGATTTCAAGGTCAAAACTCAGTTTAAGCAGTGTATGGCGCTTCAAAAATATCTTTTGAAACAAATGGCCTCTTCTTTCTTTACCTCAGTCTATCTCACCACCAGAGAAGTAGGTTGCAGTAGCCTCAGTTACATGTACATGTTTAATCTACTTCCAGTACATATACCTTCTTCAAATTAACACGAAAAATATTTTACTTTAAACTTTTAAATATAAACAAAATGTATATTCATAAGCATTATCTGGCTGTATGTTTGAAGTTATTGTCATGTTGAAACATCCACCTTCACTTCCTTTTTAATTAGATTAAATGGTCTAGTAATGAAGTATATCACTTCAGTCATGTGTCCTCAAAGACATATGATATTTGTAGAGGGTACTGTTTGTGGAGAAGCAGTTCCATGTCATGATTCTCCCACCACCATACTTCACTGTGAATATGCTGTTCATATATGATCATATGTGCAACTCTTCTTACTCCAAACACGACGAGCACAATTATTGCCAAAATGTGCTATTATTGTAAAGTCTAAGCCAAGTACATCTTTCCAGTTCTGATTTATGTAAATGCTCATTTGCAAATTTCATTTCTGGGTGCATCTCTGAATGTATGTCTGGGCTACCATCCCACCAAAACTCAAAAATCAATACAGTATTTCAATACTTGTTTCACATAAAAGCTTTCCATTATTTATACAAGTCAAAGAACCACTTTTAGCACTATGCAAAGCCTTTTTTGGTGAGTTGAATCTTATGAAGCACATCAGGTCACCACAGATACTATCACTGTATAACTGCAATTGAGCTTTTAGCACATCCAGCATCCAGTACAGAAATAGAAGCATTGTCAGCTGCTCTCCTCTTTTTATACTTTTAGTGCAAAATAAAATCTTAAAACTTGAATGTGACTGAGCAACGGCAGAACAATCCAGAGAGCAGAATAAACTCAGTAAGTGTGAATGGGTGAATGGCCAGTGTGGAACAGAGCAATTCAGAACTCCTTTATATACTTGAGTATTAAAAGCCCAAGTACTTTAATATAGATCTGCATTTATTAACGTGTTGACATTAGTTGTTTAGCATTTATTGATCCATACAAATCGATCAAAATTGTACTTACAAAAAAAAACAAAAAGAAAGGTGTCTGCATACTTGTTTCCCTTCACTGTATATATGATCATTTTTACATTTCTTGAAGTACATACAGTCCAATATGGAGAACTATTCAACCATGCAAAGATTCATTCAGATATTCAAATGAATTCAAATGAATACTGTGATACTGTAATAATGTACTTTTTACTCCTACTTCAGTTATTATATGTCTGCTGAGGGCACTCCAGTGTGTATCTGTATATGTATCCACAC
>JBBIGA010117434.1:0-10415 GCA_037576975.1 Alestes dentex | reverse complement strand
AGAGAGAGAGAGAGGGAGAGAGAGAGAGAGAGAGAGAGAGAGAGAGAGAGAGAGAGAGAGAGAGAGAGAGAGAGAGGTTGAATAGTGTACATATACTTTAATATTTTTTATAGTTTGCCAGATGGTGTCATCTTACTATGCATTTCTGATTTATAGGCTCCTGACTGAGGGGATGTAGCTTTAAAGTGGCAGGTATATGTGAAGTATTGTTTTGGCAGCTGACCTGGGCATATGAAAGGCTGGGTCTTAATGATGTACGGCCTTTGTCAGACATTATTGCTGTTACCCCACTTATGTCTCTCGGCCCACTCATGCATGAATCCCATAATGTGGCCATCGAAGTCTCAAAGTCTCACTTTATTGCTTTTTTTATGATCACAGTCTTGTTTCTGTGTTAATCTGCAACATTAATGACCATGCCTGTCACACACGCGTGGAGATCTGCGGCTAACGGCTTGACCCCGCCGTCTGTGACCCGTTCTGCTGCTGAATATGCAATTAAAGGCCCTTCATATCACAGCATATCACATCAGTTCTCCACCTAGTGACTAATGGGGCCTCTGCCAGACCCCAGTCTCTCTCCTCGCACGTTTGTGGTAGATGTTTGAGTGGCAGTCATGGCTTTCCATTTTACTGCAGCTCCAAATTCCACAGTTAATAGATCATCCTTGGGCCTTGGGTATATTAGGGCCAGCCAGGGTGAATTTATATGCAGAGGGACCTCAGTGGAGATCAGAAAGGATCAGAAAAGAACAAGTAGTCAGGCCTAGTCCATCATGAGCCGCAGCCCGGAAAGAATTTCGTCCTACCGCCGCCACTTTGAGGACACCACCAGCTCGACCTACCAGGTGCGGGTAAGCAGCCCTTCTCCAGTCAGGAGGGATGCTGGAAGATGCCGTTCGGCCAGTTATACCCGCAGCGGGGCAGCGGCGGCCCGTAGCAGCAGCATGGCTGTGGCCCGCAGGACACTGTCCAGCAGTCGCAGCAGGCCACTAATGACTGGGTAAGCTTAGTGTCTGGGTTTTTATATGTCCTGTCTGAGAGCTAAAACATGAAAAAAGGCCATTTTAAGCTATATCATTGCAAATATTTTCATCCAACAATTTTTTTATGGTATTCAGATTCCACCTTCCACTTTCATTGGCCAGTACAGTCCTCTCAAATTAGCATAGTGTACTAACAGACTAACAAAATTCAAGTTTATTTATGTAGCTCAAGCCAAAGGTTGGTCAGTGTGTAAAAAATAAAATAGAATAAAATAATGGAGGAAATAAAAGAGTGCCTAGAAAATCGATTAAAAAAATTGCAACAGCAATAGAAACACAAATGTTTAAAAGAAGTCAGAGGAGATTAGTTTTATGGCTATTAATGTTTTGTTGCTATGAATGTGTTGGGGAAAAAAGTTAAATTTCAAAATGCTACATGTCATGCAGTGTCAGAAATCATGTAAAAAAAGTCTATTTGAGATAAACTTCCAACCTGGTTTGAGGTAATCGTGGTGATTTTAAGAAAGCATGTTGCACATCATCATCATCATCATCATCATATTGTGGCTTCAGTTCAAACTTAAAGAAGCAAAATGTGCCCCAGCTACGTTCTGAAGACAAGAAAAAACTTTTTTTTTTTTTTTGCTGAATGGCTTTAACAATATGAATTAGGATCAAATAGGAAGAGGAGGATCAACAGCACCACACTAAAAATGTGATACTATGTCAATGACGGTAATTTCACAAGGTAGGCTTTAAATAACTACGGGCCTTGATCATAGCTGGCGTTATCTCCTCCTAATGTGTCAGATTAGATCAGGCTGTGTTAGATATCACACGCTGCTTCCAAGTGGCTCAGTCGGAAAGCATGCTAATAAAAACCAATGTGATAGATCAATACATCTTTGTTTGACACATCAGTCATTCATCCATTTAATATTCAGTTACATCAGGGGCTTTCATTCTAATCCTGAGGGACCCCCAGCAAGTCCTTGATATTTTTAGCCTTTTTCAGCTCCAAACACACCTGAGCCAGGTAATCAAACCTGGCTCAGGTGTGTTACAAGATGGAACATCTGGATCTGAGGATTTTTTTCTGCACAAAATGTGGAGACGGGTGTCCCTCTAGGCTGAACTGAAACTCCCTAATTTATGGGAGAAAAAATATTTTATGTATATAATGCACTGGTGTTATAAGGCCAGTTAATTATATTGTTATTATTATCATTATTGTTAGTATTAATAGCAGTAGTAGTATTAATAATGATAATAATAATGATAATAATAATAGTAAAGATTTGTTTAAAATTTATGCTGGACCCTAAATAAACTTAAATTATATATAAATTGTATATATATAATGATATAATAGTATAACAATAATATAATGAATAATGAATTAGCCTTGTAACACTGGTGCAAACTGAATAATAATAATAAGAAGAAGAAGAAGAAGAAAAAGAAGAAGAAGAAGTATAAGAATAATAATTAACAACTATACTGTTATTATTAATTATTACTACTGCTACTACTACTAACAACATCAATGAAAACAACAACAATAATGATAGTAATAATTACAACAGCAACAACAACAACAACATAATAATAATAATAATAATAATAATAATAATAATAATAATAATGTTTAGTTTATATAGCTCTCTTCCCCTGCTCAAGTCTTAACAAAAAGGGTTCTACGCAGTACAAAAAAATGATTCTTTGACTTGCAGCGCCCTTTGGTTGCCAACAGGACCAATTTGTAAAACATTCTGTAAAGAACCAGGTTATCTGTCACAGAAAATAACATGCAAAAAAACATTTAAAAACTCAAGTTGTTCTTACAAAATTACAATCATTACTGTCATGTAAAACTACGCACACTGCACTTTCATACTTCATAATGTCACTGAGATCAGCATTTACTCAAAGCACAGAACCTCCTGAGTTGAATCTAATCCAGCTCCAGTGACATGATGAGTGTGGCTGGTGTGTTTTGCAGTGTGGGGATTGGTACGGTGTGTGTGAGTGCTGGAGGAGCAGCGATTGATCTGGAAGCCATCGCTGCACAAAACCAGACGTTCCTCAGCAACAGAACCGAAGAGAGGAAGGAGATGGTGGCATTAAACGACCGGCTGGCGGCTTACATCGAAAAGGCAAAATAACCTTTCATTGTGTCCTTTTAACTCTGACTCATTGTGCACTTTGTATGTTATAAAATAAAGGTTTCTGTATTCAAATGTCTAGTAGGGAGCCATATAGACCATTTGGCCTCTCTCCCTCTCACTTATTAGTGTGTGTGTGTGTGTGTGTGTGTGTGTGTGTGTGTGTGTGTGTTTGTGCGTTCATGCATATGTCTGTCTGTGTCTGTGTATGTGTGTGTATGCGAGTGTATCTATGTTTGTGTGTGTGTGTGTGTGTGTGTGTGTGTGTGTGTGTGTGTGTGTGTGTGTGAGTCTTTGTTTGTGTGTGTGTCTATATTTGTGTGTGTGTAATATTTCCATTTACTTCTGTGTAAGTGCATGTAAATGCTGCTGTGCACCACCTAACCTTAACCTCAGCAAATAATAGATTACAATCATTGTCTGTTATATTTTCTATTAAAAGCCACATTTTAGGAAAAGTGCCCACAAAAACATAACATTTCTGTTGTTTTGTATTGTAAAGTACTGGTAAATCACGCTTTTCCCAAGCTCACTGATCATTGTACTGTTTTGCAGGTCCGCACTCTGGAGCAGCAGAATAAGCTGATGGAGGCTGAGATTGAAGCCTATCATAATCGCTTCATGAAGCCCACAGGCCTGCGCATGCTATACGAGGAGCAGCTGAAGGAGCTCCGCAGAATCGCTGATCAAATGAGAATGCAACGGGTAAGAACAGATTTTACCATCCATACATACAGAAAAAGATCAGCTAAACTGAAATAATATACAAGAATATTTTATTACTGTAAGCATAAAGCTCACACTTGTCAGAATATTACACAACAGACGTACAGTACTGTGCAAAAGACTTGAGCAACCCCATTTCTTCATATTTTCAATGTCATTGAGAAGATCTCCAGGCTACCTGAATGACGTCAAAAAGCTCTCCAATTCCTGTTCCTGACCAGTTACCAGTTTTTTGTTTGTTAAGCTGCACAGTGACCTTCATATCAAGCATAACAAAACCAAACTTAGTGCCTGAAACAGTGAAAACACATGCAGATGATCAGGCAGTGATCAGTATTCTGGTGGTGCTGAATGCTGAGTCATTGAAACACCTTAAGTAGACACCTTGTATCGCAATAAAACATTTGTTCCTATTTCTTTCATTTAATCTACATAATATGCCAAAGATAAGACAGTTTGACAGACAGAAAATATTATTTTTGCACCAGCAAGGAGATTCAAAGCAAAATATAAAGAAATGAGGGATGGCTCAAGACTTTTGCCCAGTACTGTAGGTCCAGTTGACCATGGGATCATATGATGTCTTGGTGTACAAGAAGTGTGCTTTGAGTGATGCTGTAGAAGAATAATTTTAGTTGCCTAAAGAATTGTGTTCATAATTTAGTTGTGTGAACATGAAGAAATTTTTTAAGATACAATTCTTCCTTTATGGTAAATATTCTATACATATGTAAAGGTACATGTGAACATTTTTAACATTTAAAAATGTTCCTCACACTCACATCTCACTAAGTGATTAACCACATCTCTCGCTGATCAGAGTCAGAGTCAGAATCAGAATTGTGTTTATTGGCCAAGTATGTGTGCGAACACATACAAGGACTTTGATTCCGGTTGATGGTGTCTCTCAGGTACAACAATTTAAAAACAACAACAATATATAAAGGCACAATGAACAATGTATTGAACAATATATATTTATATATTTATATATTTATATATATTTATATATATATATCCACATGTGTACTTATACAACAAATACTGGAAAAGAGGTATTATATACCAGGGGGTTTAAAAAGATATCTTGTCCAATAGGCTTTTGGACATATTCCATTAAGCTTTGTGTTTTTTAAAGGATCTGGCCGTTGCTGCTAAAGATGCAATGGCTGGTCAGCTAGAGATGATGAAGGTGAAGTATGAAGAGGCCCTGGAGCTGAGGAAGAAAGCCGAGATGGACATCGAGGCTTTCCGTCCAGTAAGGTTCAATCATACTGAGGAATCACTTTCATCTCTAATACCTATGACATGTTTTTGTTTACCATATGCATCTGGCCTTTTGACTCTTGTTAGGATGTTGATGCTGCAACCTCCGCTCGCATTGCACTAGAAAAGCAGCTGGATAATCTAGAGGTGGAAATTGAATTCCTTCAGCGAGTCCACAAAGAGGTGAGCATTTGGGCCAAACTCACTGTTTGCAAGGATAAATTAAAACTAGATGGCATTTCTGCAAGAAAATGTGAAGTGTGATTTTGTGATTGCTATAAAAGCAGTGTTTGGAGACACCCAGACATTAGTTTCATTGCCAAAAAACGTTTGTGTTAGAAAAATATTCTGCTCACAGCAGGGTATCGATCCAGCACCTCTTTTGACTCTCATCGTTCAGTACTCTGTGTTACACTGCTTGATCATGGAGGGGTTGTTACCTGACTGTCTATTACCAAGCCATTTATGGTTAAGGATGGCTGAAAATGGGTGGAGCGAATTACTCCCACCTGCATAGCCTTGCTCATGGGCTGATTGTTTTTCATTTAACCACAGCAAACGATGACACATCTTTTTTTATAACTGCCCTGAGCTTTATTGTCTTGATGTCTGTCAATGAGTCTGCTGTCTATTGCTCCATAAGACTGATTTGTTGCTCTGTGTTTTGTCGCTTTGTGGCCACCATAGCCGTGACATCAAGATTCTCTCTCCACTACACACTTTTCAGGCAACTCGCCCCTCCATTCTCTCTCATCGTACATTACAGAGGCGACTCGACCACAAAAATCTAATTTTAAAATGTTCAGTGGTCAAACTGATCACTAATCTAAATACACGCGCACCACAACGGATATTAAAGGTTTTAACATTGGTTTTAACAAAATTCAATACGGGCAGCCCCAAATTCCAGCTATAAAAATAATAATACTAATGAAAAGAAAACTTAAGAAAAGCAATAGTGTGATTGCTTCTGCAGTGCTAATAAAACAATGGTGTTTACCCCTTACCCCAGACATAGTCAATCAAATGCCCAAAACTGGACAAAAGTACGCTGTATGGCTAAAAATACACTACACAGCTAAACTTAAATTCTAAATTTGTCTGTACGTCTGGGTGTTTTTCTAGAAAATTATGTCATACATTTTCAGAGACTACATAAGCAAGTCTATTTGAGATGAATGTAGATGTGTAGTTTACATGATGTTAATTAGCAACCACAGCCACGTTTTAGCTACATTAGCTCTGTATTTCCAGTGTAAAAGTAAAGACGCATCAAAAACTTGTATGGATTGACTCTCTTTGGAGTAAGGGGAGTCATTGTGTATATTTGATTTGTATAAAATAAAATACCATGCTCTTTTTACTTAGGAAATCGAAGAGCTAATGAAGCAGATTTACTTGGCCCAGACCTCAGTCCAGGACGCGTACGCCCTCCCTGACCTTGCCGGCGCAATCCAGCAGGTCCAGCTCCAGTATGAAGACATTGCATCGAAAAACCTACAGGTAGGCCTAGTTCCAGTTTCAAATGTACTGGAGACAGGTAATCCACTTTTATATTTAAAATATTCCATTGAGACTGCAGTTTAGTCCAAGACTAGCCTTACTTGATATTCAGGAAAACACCCTATCAGGATTACACCTGAAACCTGCACATCACTAAGAGTACCATTTCATGAGGTTACCAAGAGGATTCTGACTTCTGGTGGCCATATGGATAGTGTTTCTCAAGGATGTTTGGGGTCTAGCAAATAGCCTAATTATGGTTCCAAAACAGTAAAAAATGGTGGATTATGGTCAATTTTATGGTCATTTTTTTTTACCTAGGAAATGGACTCGTGGTACAGAACCAAATTTGATGATCTCAGTAACAAATCCACAAAACAAATCGACGTGGTCCGAAGTGTGAGAGAAGAAATCACAGGCGTAAAGAAAGATGTAAGTTAAACACTGTAATCCTTTTTGCTGCTTGAATTTATTTCTTTTTACTACTAGTAATATTACTCCAAAATGGTGCTTGAACTGACATGCTTCGAATGTGTCACGCAGTTGAATGAATGCTGTGTTGCCAACACAATTGCTGCCCTTGAGTTTTCTTACTTTGGCAAGGAACATTTTATTCATGAACAGCCAACTGATGCACTGCAATCATGTAAATTTATTGTGTGAAGTATTTTTCACTGTGTTGTTGACCAGTTAGCCTGAAGTGGATTCTTTTAAAGTATGCTGTTAAATGTATGTGTTTTTATAGATTCAAAACAAGGAGCGTGACTTGGAGTCTCTGAAGACCAAGAATGAAGCTCTGGAAGCTCAAATCCGTGAGACACAGGAGAAACACAGAAAAGAGCTGGAGGAGCTGCAGGTCAGAGAGTTGTCTGCACCCACACATGCATTTAAATACCTTGCTTTCCTTAGAAAACATGAAGAGACGGTGCCATAATATGGTGTTTTCCATTCCCAGGCCAGGATTGAGGCCCTGCAGCTGGAGCTAAAATCCACCAAAGAGAAAATTGCTCTTCACCTCCGAGAGTATCAGGAGCTCCTCAATGTTAAGATGAGCCTAGAGATTGAAATCACCACTTACAGGTAAAAGGCTCGGAGAATGGATTAAAGAAGTGAGCTCATCAGAGTAAAGCAGAAATGAAGACGTACAGGAGGAGTGCTTTCAGATGTATATAGTAATATTATTGTCATTTTATTTACAATTTTACATTATCATTAATTTCACATTATCATTCATTCATATCATCAAATATCAGGATATTATAATATCATTTACACCCTAATCACTATACACAAATATTGTTATATAATATTTAGTTTTTTATAACTCTTCACAGAATTTTCCTGCGCTGCATGTAAGAAATCATGTATTAAAATATAAAAAAGATATTTCAGGGTGTGCAGCCCGAGGTAGCCCTGGGAAGGTTACTTGAACAGTGGTGATTTTAAAGGCCAGAGTTTGACTTTTGTCTTTTATCTGTGCTCCCTACAGGAAGCTGATTGAAGGGGAGGATTCCCGGCTTACTGGCATGGTCCATAGCATACAGACCATGTCCCTTATGGCTGGCGGCGGCCTGGGGGCCATTGGTGTTGGTGGTGGCCTGGGGGCTGCTGGCACTGGCGCCGCCCTGGGTGCCAGAGGTGGTATTGCAGGAGGCATTCGCGCAGGAGTCGCAGGACTGGGAGAAGGTTCTGCTGCAGGAATCGGAGAGGGTGTAGCCATTGATTACAGCAAAGAACAGGCTGTGGAGATGACCGAGAGGAAGACTGTACTGATTAGGTAACAGTGTATAATACAAATGTAAATGCGGGGGCTTACCAGTTATCGTAAAATGTTTGTGGACACCTCTCACTGTTTGTCACTGTTACTTTCAGTTAATTTTCAGAAAATTATTCTTTTTGTGAAGCATAAAATACCTATTCTTTATTCTTTTTGTGAAGCATAATATACCGTTTTGCCTTGACACTGACCTTCATGTTCATCAAGTCTTCCTGGATAATTTTCACCCAAACTGCATTTAAAATAATCTATTGTATTCTACTTACACAGTCAGTAGATATGCTATGTATTATGCTAATTGCTTTTGCAGCTTAGTTTTCAGATACAGGCTGAATATAATGGGGAGTGAATGGAACATTCTTAAACTTCATACACTACATCAAACTCAAAAGGGGTTTCCGTGAAATAGGCTTTTTCAAAATCGTGATAGCACAAAAATGTATTTTCGACAATTCTGGCCTGTTTTTTCTCCTAGAACAGTTAAAGGAGAGGATGAGACCGTCCACAGGGACATGGAGGAGAGGACATACTCCATCTCTGGAGCTGCACAGGAGCAGGAGGAGTAATGAATGCAGTTCCGTGGCTTCAAAAAAAAAAAAAAAAGCAAACAATGTTTTCACACAAGTAACTCTCCATTTGTCTTCTGTCATCTTCATGATTTACAGTTTTGCTCTCAGCCCTGTACCAGACCAAACCTGCAAATAAAGCTTTTTGAGCATCATCCCTCTGGGCTTGTGTTGTTTCTCCATCTGTCTTATAGGAATAGCTAATGCTGCTAACAATTAACAGAAGCTCATAGTCACCAATTAGCAAGGTATTATTTGAACAATGCCAATAGGTGACTATGGCTGTCATTCATTGTTAGCAACATTTTGATAAAAAGGTATTTGTGAAACATTTTATTGATCCATTTATCATGAAATGTGCACATACTGTAAATTAGTGGTCTCAAGAGACCCTCAGATATTCTCTATCCTTTGGGGTGGAGCAAAAAACATAATATTGATACATAAATGATACATAAATGTTCCTTAATAGTTATTGGCTTTGGATGTAGAGTTCTAGGAAAAACCTTTAATTTTAGTTCTTTAAACATTGAAAAAGTTCTTCACTTTCCCAAATCTCATTCAAAAGTGGTTCTTTAAGGAATTATCTTTGAATGGCTATTTAGAAAACCTCAAGTTCTTAAGCAGAAGGTTTAAAGATGCACTTCAGTGACAGGGAACATTTATTGACCCCTTTTGAATGACAGCAGAACTAGTTAACCCCCCCCCCCAACTAATTCTCTCTTTTTCATCCTTTCTATCTAGTTCACCCTCTCAATCTCACACAAACACAGACACGCACACACACGTGCATGATGAGCTCACAGTGGAGAGGTCCAGCAGGCAGACAGCATGTGTGTGAGGCAGAAAAAGTAGAATAAAAGTGAAAGAGGGACCACCTTGACAGCTTCATGTTGTCCTCCAGCTTCATCACACACTCACACACACACACACACACACACATACATATGTATGGCCCCATTCCATCTAATCCCACACCTCTGTCTGTGTCTGATTCAAAATGATTGCTTCCCGCTGGAATATGCCAAACACTCCAACTGTCTTAAGTCATGATGTGTGTGTGTGTGTGGCTCTTTTGGAACCTGAAGGTGAAACCATGCCAGGCATGTGTGTATTAAATGTGGCACATGCATAAAAATGCAAATAAAACCAGAACTGTGACCTTATGAAAATAAAATACAGTGTTGTATATATTGTCAGCATATATAATGACATGTATTTTGTAATACATTGCTTTATAACTATAGGCATATTCAGATCTATTTAAAGAAATAAATCCTTATATATTTTAAAATCGTGGAAGTAATGAGAGGTATAAAATGGCATTAAATGTGTTTAGGAATAAACAGTATCTACACATTTATAATATTCTGTATATATGTATATGTGTGTGTGTGTGTGTGTGTGTGTGTGTGTGTGTGTGTGT
>JBBIGA010117433.1:0-10416 GCA_037576975.1 Alestes dentex | reverse complement strand
CACACACACACACACACACACACACACACACACAAACACACACACACACACACACACACACACACACACACACAGAGAGTCCTTCATTGAGTTAAACCTGGTGCTGCTGATGGACCTGGACACATCCATGAGAACACAGTAGACTGAGATGTCAGGAACTTTTTCAGAAGAAATAGTATCACATTCTAATATTACATAATGTTTCTATGGGCACAAAACACACAATCTGCTGAGATAAATCATTTTAAAGATTTCTGGTACCAAACTTGTGTTCTTCTAACTATGTTCCTTTAACGTTTTTAGACAAAATAGTATTGTATTCTAGTGTTTCATTATGTTTCTATGGGGGGAAAAAACACACATACTGCTGAAATACATTTTAAAGGAATTGCCATGGCTGCCTGGTACTGTATCTCACCTATATACCTCTTTCACTGGTGTGTTTTACTGAAAAAGAATTGCTCCTTCCATCCCATTTTGAGCAGTTATTGACCTTAAGTCTTATATGCTTGTGTGTGTGTGCAAATTCCTTTGCAGGTATTCCAGTTCCAGGCAGCCAGATTCCTTTGCAGGTATTCCAGTCACACTTTCCAATAAGTGGCCATGGCAACCTCAATATTCTGCTGTTGTCTTTTGCCCGGAAATTAAATGGAATTCCGGGCCGAGGATGCGCAATCTTTTCGATCTGTTAGTCGCCGTGACTCTAAAAGGTAGAATAAGCGCCCAGCTCTCGTGGGGATCAGAATTAGCTCGTTTTGTGGAGCAGTTGCGTCTGAAGTTGACCGAAATGTTTTTTTTATTTAAATTTACGCACTTAACAGGACAGAGAAATGAGGGCTAAAAGTTTTCAAACTGTCTTGCACATTTTGTTTCCCTGCACACAAACAGTCGCATCACCACACCCTGGGGCTCCGGCACTGTAAGGAATTCCTCCTGGACGGAGACACTCAAAGGGAGTGTGTCGGGTGTGGACCAGATGTCTGACTGCGTATGTGAATTACATGGACTCTACAATATGAAAAAAAAAAAAAAAGGGTTCTCTTAGTGCTGTTGTTTCAAAGAGCCAACATCATGGAAAAACAACATTTCTTCTGTTTTTAAAAATAAACGAGTCTGATGAATGGGGTGGTCCTGGCCTCGTGGGTAAAACACTTGCCTGTGAACCTAATGGCCAGAAAGTTGCAGGTTCGAACCCCCTCACTTTCTACCATTGTGTTCTTGAGAAAGACATTTAACCCTCAGTTGCTCCAGGGGGACTGTGCCTGTATCTAATGACTGTGAACGCTCTGGATAAGGACGTTTGCCAAATGCCATTCCAAGCAGCTCAGTTATAGATATGAGTCTTCAACACAGTAGCCTATTTAACTGGAAGGGATAAAAAGAGATTGGAGAATGGTCAAGAAGAAATGAATTTGTTTTTGGTACATAATACCTGTAACATTCTCCTTTTTTCTCACATTCGTCGGTATTTGTATGGTCTTTGTGTCTTTTCCCTGTTTACTTGTCTGTGTTGTTGTTTACATTCTCCATGCGCCTCTGTTTACCTCAGTATCGGTGTGTTTGTCTGTTGTGAGCCTGTTGTTGTGTTGGCCCTTGATATCCTGCACACCTGTGTCTTCATGATTCAACATCCAATATTCTTTATTTGTCACAAACACGGTTATTCAAGTACAGCGTGTAGTGAAATGTGCCTATTTCTGTCACCTTACTTGCACGGGTGTTCTCATTTCCCTACTGAGTATAAATACCCCTGGCTTTCGGCCCGCATGCTCCCTGTCGTGCTGTTCTTGTAATATTCCTGTTAAATACCCTTGTTTTTGTGCTTGTCCTTGTTTAATTTGCTAGTCTTTCATATTTAAGCCTTGCCATTAATATTGTTCCTTGTTAATTTACCCTTAATGTTTTGTCATGTTCTTTTTTTTTTTAACACAGTACCCCTTGTGTATGTTTGTATTGCTGTTTCTTGTTTTTTTGTATTAAATGTTTGTGGATCTTGGACAAAGAAACAAAACAAAAGTCACAAGGAGAATGTCACCAAACATGGCAAATGTTATAAATGGACCTCAGGGAAAGAAACTACAGTGTTAGAGAAATGGAAGATATGGGCTACAGCTGTATTTGACGGTGTTCGTCCTGACTGCATGGATGATTAATGGTCATTATTTCAAGTGTGAGCTCATGGAAACGACACACTTCCAGTATCACACCTGCTGAATATCAAAATGGATTTTAAATTCACTGGTTTTGGGAAAAACATGTTCATGGCCGGTGTGGTGACAGCAAGTTACATTTGGTCAGTTCCAAGAAAAGGTTTGGTGGATCAGTGTGAATATTTTAACTCTAAATCACTTGTCACCAAGCATCCTCCCCAAGATCTACTGTCCTGCCCTGTTTGGTTCCAGTGCTCCCTCCCCCCTTACGTAACACTCCAACCGCTGAAGAAGTTTATTAGCCAGAACAGGTGTTGCAGATATTGGCCGGAACTAGATTTCTCAAGAAGGTAGATCTTTAGTGACCACTGCTCCAAATGTCTTTGACTTTATTCTACTTAAACATATTATAGTGAGGAAGAGAATCTGATTCTGTTACATTTTATGCATTCATATTTGGTTCTTTTTTTGCTTTTTTTTTTTAAAAATTCTGTTAGACTGGCGGCAGCATCTGTCTTTGCTTTATGAAATGTATTACTGACGTTAAGACCAAAAAATGCATCAAAAGAGAAGAAGGAGAAGAATAGACCCAAACAAACTACAGTTTCTGTGTTGAAAAGTTCTATTGCTGTTACTGGGTTCTGACCTAGTATTTCTGTACTTCTTCTCAGGTTGGTACTTTTTTGGTACTTTATTTACTTTAATATTTAGGTCACATTTCACTAAAGTAGCAATACTCTATATGAGTTCATGGATCCAACTTAAGACGACATACAGTATGCATATAACAACACTGACTGACTGGATTCTTGTCAGCAGTATCTAGAACCGAAAAGTTGTATTTTCGTACGCTTAGTTTATAAGTAAAGTACAGCAATTCAGCTCCTATTCAGCCTGGAAGGTTCAACACATGAGCTCATCTGGAGCTGATGATTTGCTAAATTAGAGCTTATTTACACTTGCTATTTTAAGCGTGTGATATCAAGATAATGTGTAAATGCACCAGAGACAAACAGCTATTCAGTCACTCACAAGACTTCAGTGGTTTGAGACACACTGGGGATGCAGCTGAGCCCAGTGTAAGTGCATTGGTTTTCTCAGGCCTCATACAACACAGTGCAGATGTCTAAGACCATCTGAGAAAATCATATGTAAAGCTACTCATTAGGACATTAAAAAAATCCTTTACAATGAATACAAATAAACGAGTAAACAATTCATTGTGGTTTGATGTGTGTGAGTGTGGGGCTCAGCCAGTTCTAAAGCTCTGCTGGAGGAAGATCAGTATTTACAGTTACAGTCCAGTACCTGGTTTACACACACACACACACACACACACACACACACACACAGTCCTTCACTGAGTTCAGCCTGGTGCTGCTGATGGACCTGGACACATACATGCGATCACAGTACTTTGAGACATCAGGAACCAAATCTGTGTTCTTCTAACTGTGTTCTTTTAACTTTTTTTTTTTTTTAGAAGAAATACTATCATATTCCAATTTTATATAATACTTCTATGGGCACAAAACACACATATAGCTGAGATAAATCATTTAAAGGAATTTTCGCAGCTGCCTGGTACTGTATCTCACCTATATATCTCTTTCATTAGTGAAATTACTAATGGACAACGAACCAAAAGATGCGGCAGCTTCTTTCTCCTTTTGCACTGTAAACATTGTGGAAACTGACATTCATCTCCGAAAATTCTTGACAAGAATTGGATTTACATGTAATCTGGGAAAAGGGGGAATGGGGGTTTTTGTTGAGACATACTTAGGTGTAAATGGAGTGTGGATAATTCCAGCCTGGATATGGAACAGTTGAAAGGATGAGTGGAAATGCTTAGTGTCTTTAAGCTGGGTGTCACTAAACTTTTCAGGACTCTGGCCCTTCCAAGCTTGAATACATTTGAAAAAATGTAACTAAAAACCTTTTTTTCTTATTCCTTGTTGGTTGAAATGCTTGTGTTAGCTGTGTTTTTGTCAGTGCATCCCTCCCAGATTATCATCGATCCCACCGTACATACTCTAAACTGTGCGGTGCTAAGGTCCCTCAGAGGTGAGAAGCAGTACAGCAGGGCCTCCGCTGTGGAGACATGCAGGATCCTCTCACGACTCCATCAGACACCTGAAACCAAACGGGACATTTCACGCAGTATTGTCATCTGTTCTTATGGGCATGTACTATCAATTACATAACAGGCGAGTTCAGACAGAGCCGGGACACACACACCTCCTGCCGCTCGCACACACTCACCCGCACATGCACTCACACACTGCAGGAAAAGAAATCAGGGTAGAAGTAGACGCAGTGTGTTTCAGAGGAAAAGGAAAAAATGAAGAAGCGTGTGATTATATGAAATGATCCGTCCCTTCTGTGCGTGAGTCAGTGTTTTATAAGCAGGCAGAAATGAATTTAGAATGTCGGAAAGGAGGGAATGCGCTCCTCTGCACATAGCTCTCCGGCCATGTCACACACACACACACACACACACACAGAGAGAGACAGAGAGACAGAGAGAGAGAGAGAGAGAGACAGAGAGAAAGATATACTGCTAATTAATCTTTAGAAACAAAGACAAAGTCAATTCATTTATTCATTCATTCATTCATTCATTTATTCATTCATTCATTCATTTATTCAGTCAGTGAGTCAGACTGTGTGGTAGAAAAACTGAAAAAAGGAATGTTTACTTTCAAAACTAAATCTTAACCATGTGTGGTAGTCTGCAGAAAAGCCAAAAATGTGAAAACAATCAGATGTTGTCAAAAAGGAGGTTGTATAATTGTTTGTAGTTTCCAGAACATAATTCATTTATAGAAAGCTTGATTTTTTTCATGTGTTTTTTGTTTTTCTTTTGTTTTGTTTTTTTTTCAAAAAAGGTGAAGCGAGGTGATGTGGATGCTAACTTGTTAGTTTCCACGTATTATTGCTTTTCTTTGTCTTTCGTCATAAAAGAAGAAACATTGAAACCAACATCATTCAGATGAAAAGATAAATTAAGTTCAATATAAAAACGCTCAAAGGCAGCAAAAACACTGCCGGGTATTCAAACAGACTCACCTGTGTTAAACATGAACAAGATTCATTAATGAACTCAAGTGAATGACTGTATAATGATTTGTTTTCGGCTGGTTCAAAAACTGGAACTGAGAGTGAATCAAGTGATGAGAGACAGAACAGCACCTGTGAAGAAAGGGTATTGTCTGCAGTATCTTAAACAACTGAACTGAGAGAGTAGCACAATCTCATTGTTTATTATAACTTTTAAAATGACATACGTGTGAGAAATAATGAAGCTGATGTGGTGTAGCATCCATAGGTGCTGAAAAGATTTATAATACTGTAAAGTTGTTTTTTTTGGGGGGGGGGGGGATTTCAGAAGTGCTCCACTTTAAAAGGTTATGAAAGGGCATTATTCAGTTTCTGATTGTTTGTGAGGGCAATTTTTTTGGTTGATGATTTCACCAATCGATATAAAACTTGGCATGACTGCACCCTCACATGGCTGGTTGGGGTGGTGGTGGCCTAGTGGGTAGGATACTTGCCTCTGGAAAAAGAGGTCATGGGTTCGAATCCTACCTTCAGCACACCACCACTGGGTTCCTGAGCAAGACCTTACAGGGAGACTGTCCCCTGTAGTTAGGGAATGGAAGTCACGTTGGATAAAAGCATCTGATAAATGGTTCAGAATGAGAGATTTGTGTCCTTAGGTGGGTGTGTCCCTTCGTGGTAGCGTCTGTTGAAGTGCGGTAGACACTTCTAGCTCGACAATCGTTTCACCAAAAATTATTCAATTCGGAGGGCAGGTTGACCTCTAAGTATGACCCAGCTTAATATGGCTCATTTAAAGAGTAGCGCCACCTACTGAATAAAGTCAGTGCAAAAATCTGGCACTTCACTAGACAGTTTCTTGTGATGTAAAGGTTCAAACTTCATAAAAATGAACACCCTGTATTGCTACCACATTCTTTGAATGCACTCCAAATTTTGTGAAATTTCATCCTTAGGGCATGCTGCAGTATCTCATATCCTATATTTGAAATTTGGTATGATTACACTTCTCCTACGGTTCTGTCTGCCTCACTCAACAAAATGGTCACCGATAGCCAATCAAAATCCACATGCCTGCCTGAATGGCCATTCATGAATGAAATTTTGTTACTCATTCATCATGGCATATAAAGGCTATTTACCCAGTTTCAACCAAATCAGTCATAAGACGTGTCTTAAACAAGCTACAATATATTTTCCTCTGTTCCTCTGACATGGTTTCATCTGTTTTCAAAATGAACTTTGTCTTTAAATCCTCTCACTACTTGGGCCACATTTTGCCTGGACTGCCACTTATTCTCTCAACTTTTGCAGCAGTCATATTACACACTGCAATGTGGTATATCTAGTTTACTTCTCCCTTTGTTTCTGGAACTGGGAAGATTTCAGATCCAGATAACTTTGTTGTTTATTTATTTTGTTTTCATTTGTCTAGTGGTGGTAGTGGTGGTGGTGTGGGGGGAGCACTCTTGGCAACAACTCTGGGGCAGCATCAAACGTCAAGTTGGCTATTTCACTTTCAGATGTCTCTCAATGCCTTTGCTGTCAGTGTACCGTACACAACCACAAACCCACACATCCAAACAACCCCCAAACAGCCCTTCCACACATACGGTGCTTCAAAGCTTCAACAATATGCTACACTTTTCTCAAGCAAGTTGTGGCATGCAGATATTACCACTAGCATCTTCGCAAGTATATGCATGTCTCTCTCTTTTTCTCTCTCTGTATGCGTGTGTGTGTGTGTGTGTGTTACATAATGCGGTCTGTGAAGCGAAAGCTTGCTTTCTTCCGTGGCCAATCAGAGCCCGGCACCGTACTCATGGAACAAATTAGACCGAACCAATCACAGACGTGGCTACATTCCACTGAGACTATTCACTCACACACACAGACACACACATATACACACACACAAGACACGCAATTTATATAAACATCCATAAACACACAATTGCATAATGACACACTTGGTGGCACTCATGCCAACTGTAAAGCTCTTTTCAGTGCTCGTCATTAGCAAAGCTTCTTCTTTTGAAGTGCTGGGTCTGACAAAACTACTTCAATTCCAATTCAGACCGAAACAATGTTGATTTGGTGTTGGTTAAGAGGTCACTCTAATGAACTTTCCATCCCACACTGTCTGCACTTTTTCGGAGTACGAATACTGTCACTAATGTCTTCAGTACCTTTAGTCAGGGAAAGTAGTTCTATTTTTTAAAGTTGCATTGACCTTATACACTCTGCAGAATTTTGTTTTATTACTTTTAAACAAATAGGCCCTGTTTAGGACAAACAGGCCCTGTTTAGGACAAACAGGCTCTGTTATCCTGGGCTTAAGGACCAGGTTGTACCGTTGAGGGTACATTTATGTTATCTGAGGATTAAAATGTACCAGACAGTGCATTTTTTCTGACAGCGTTCATGGCAGTGTGGCCTGGATGAATGTCCAACTATAGTACTGTGCAAAAGTCTTTTACATAGTGCATTTTAAATAATATTTAAATTATACTTAAAAGTTGTTTACTACTGGGTGGTTGTATTGAGTAGTGTTAAAACACGAATCTTAGAAGTACTACAAATAACATTAATACAGTAAATAGTGGTTTTATGGATGGAAAAGTGTTCACTTAACCATTTCCAGACCTCTTTCGTCATGGAGGCCCAGTATTACTTGTGGCTTCCATTTAATTCCCGGTCTGGCTCTTTTTACTTAATTTCATTAAATTAGCTGTGTTTCTTGTGGAGTTTTATAAATCTGCACAATGACTGGAGACATAAAGCAGACATCTGGACCCAAACCTGTGTTCTTCTAACCAGCACTAAAATATCAACCATTTTTTTAGGAAAGTTTTGATACTTTTTACTGCTTTCTTGTTTGTGTGCATTTATTCTAAAATTCACTGGTGTTTTTGCTAGCAGAAAGCAGATCACTGCTGATATAAATGACTTCAAACAAGGTGTCCAAGAGTTTTGCACAGTACTGTATCTGTGTTCAGGGTGCCTGCATTGCCATCTGCACTATACTTTTTAGCTATATCACATTTAGCTATATCACACAGTTTCCACCAACGTGTGAAGACAAAAAACATGTATGCCCTTATGAAAATTGTATAATGGATGAATGGTGTAGTGGATAACACCCAGCTTAGAGTGTCACTGCACTGGACTGGAGAGTCAAGCATTGTCCTCCTAGAACTACCATATACACTACATGGTCAAAAGTATTGGGACGCACCTGTTTTTTAGGGTTGGGCCCTAGCTAGGTGGATGAGTTTGGTGTGGAAGAACTTGACTGGACCACACAGAGCCCTGACCTCAAACCCATCCAACACCTTCGGGATGAACTGGAACGGAGACTGCGAGCCAGGCCTTCTCGTCCTTCTTGTCCAACACGAGTGCCTGATCTCATAAACGCTCCAAACTCTTGTGGAAAGCCTTCCAAGAAGAGTGGAATCTGTTATAGCTGCTTTGATCCCCATCTATGTCATTAAAGTCCCAGTTGGTTTAATGGTCAAGTGTCCCAATACTTTTGTCCATGTAGTGTACGTATAAAAATTTGGGCAAGTCACCTGCCACCATACGTTACTCTGGATTGGAATGGGTGCTAAATGCCTAAGAAAGTCCAAAAAACACTCACCCCCAGTGATGCCAATTGACAGTTGGTGCTCTCCTCCAAGTGTTGACCTGTCTGCTGATGTTGTGTAAACGGCAGTTTGAAAAGATGTTAGTGGCACCTTACATGTAAGCATGGTCCAGCCTTCACCCTCCCAGTGTTTGTGATATTGAGTGATTGGGGAATCCTAGCTAGTGGGTGAATTGGACATGGCTAAATAGTGGAGTAAATTATGGGTAAACAAATGTGTAAATACTGAACTGAATTTACTGTGCTTTCAACTATGTGTCACCAGTGCAACATTGAACATCAGCTGCTATTCAGCCATCAGAAAGTGCTCATGGGTCATTGATCAGCATGGTTGCTTTTCCAATATTGATTCAATGGCCAATAAACTGACCAAGATTACTGCAAATTCATCATCAGATTACTGTTGATGAACACTGAATCAGTTCAATCAGTTTAAGTGCCCCCCATCAACTCAAAAAGTGAGATTAAACGTGTTTAAGATTTGAAGATCACCGTGTCAGACTTCAGTTCTGATTTCATAGCTCTTTCTTTCAAACCAACACCAGGCCATGGAAGGGTAAATGCTAACAGACACAGCCAAGTCAAGTTTATTTATGAAGCCTGTAATCATACACAAAGGTCATTCAATGTGCTTTACAGGAATAGAATAAAAATATTATGCATACAAATAGTAGGAATTAAATAAAAGAATAAAAGGAATAAAAGAATACACAGATAAATCAACAAAAGAAGAACACAAGTGCAACAGAAGTGCAGATATTTAAAAGAAGTCAAGTCAAGTAGGTTTTATTGTCATTTCTACCATATACACACACAATACACAGTGAATCTAGACAACGTGCCTCCAGGACCATGGAGCAACACAAGAGCAGACCAGAAGTGAACACAAGACCACAAGTGCAGACAGGATGAAGAACAAGAGCAACAATACAACTAGACGAGACAAGACAAGTCAATGTTCAGTGCAATTGACAACAGCTACGGTGATACAGTGTATTCTGACTGGTACTGTATTCTAGCAGCAGAGAGTTGTATGCAACAGAAGGTGGTGGAGAATTGTAAGAAACCTAAAACATCCCAGTTGAACAACCACAAAATCCCACTCAAAGTTAATTTCTTTTCATGTAGTTTGTCATTTGTATATATATTCAATATGTACATATTCTATTTGTTTACTGAATGTTTAGATCCTCCATGAATAGACCCCCAGGTCTAAGCTCCCTGGAGGTCCCGGCCAGTCAGAGGCCCTCAGGCACTGGACCCAGTCATCCATCACTGACTTAAGGCCATTTTAGCCTCATAACCATCCGGTAAAGGATGCTGTTAAAACTAAAGTTAAATTTGCCAAAACAGAATGAAAAAAAACGTTTCACAGCTGATGTTTCATCAGTACTACTCTCAGCCCATGCTTTATCATTCAGAACTCATTTTATACAGTTTTCATTCATACAAAGTTGTATCCACAGGCATTGTGTGTGTGTGTGTGTGTGTGTGTGTGTGTGTGTGTGTGTGTGTGTGTTTCAGACGGCGTCCACACTCTGACCTGTGCCCTGATGC
>JBBIGA010117432.1:0-10416 GCA_037576975.1 Alestes dentex | reverse complement strand
TTGAACTGTTTGAATTTCAATTAAAAAAAGCTTGAAACACTGGGGTGTTCTAAAACTTTTGACCGGTAGTGTATGTTTTATGTTTTGGCAAATAATTTGGAATAGAATACAGAATAAAGAAGCTGTATTGTGAAATCTATTGAAAACATCATGCATAAGTTCCCTGTAGAGAATAAGTGCTTATTTTCATTTAAAAAGTCAGCAAGACATGCCATTTAATCAGGGATGTTTAAATGTTTGCATATGACACATATGCCACCGTTATGTTAATAGTCTGTGTTCTAAATGATATTGAACCTAATCAAGTCATAGTGAAATTATAACATACTTATAATTTATGCTCTTTGTATTTTTATTATTCTAATCAGTGCAAATCTTTTTTTGCTCATGATCCGTGTTTCTTGTCCTGCTTAAGGAATGTGTATCGTGCTGCGAGGGCATGGCGTGTAACGTAGAAGTGCCCACAAATCACACTAACGCAGTGTTCGCGCAAAGTCAGGCCTACAGCTCTGCAGCCCCCAGTGGAGGAAAATGGAATTACCTGCTACCAACCATCACTGTTCTCTCAGCACTAATACATTTGGGACAGTAATCATGAGAACTAAATCAAAGCACCCACATCAAAACACTAATCAAAGTGGTAATAAATTTTGCTCACCATGGAGCAAGCTGGAAAACTGGTGGTGCCAATTTTGCAAGTTCCTAAGAACAAAAGCCTTTAAGAAGGTTGGAAGAATGTCATCCTGTGGCTCAGTGATGAATCAACGGCCGTTCCAGTGTATGTATATTGCACTGTGGAATATTGGTGGTGCCAGCCAGTCAGCTTTTTTAGTTTGATATGAGGACAAACCCTTTTTAAAAAGCTGGAAAAACGTCATCCTTTGACTCCAGTGATTGGACTGGATGTTCCAATACAAAATCTACCACCCATACCAGTCAGTTAGTTGAGGGTGAAAGCTTTCAAGAAGGCCATTCCAAATGGGATATTCCAATATGGAATATTTGTGGTGATGACCAGTTAGCTTTTTGACTTGGACCTTTATAAACACTGGAAGAATGCCAACCAGTGATGGACAAATGGACAGTCCAGTAAGGATATTCTAGTGTGGAGTGTTAAAGGTGTTGACCCGTCAGTCTTCTGAGTTGGACATGAAGACAAAAGGTTTTGAAAAGGCCAGGAAAATGTCATCCTTTGACTTTAGTGATGGACATATGGATGTGGCTAGGGGGAAACAGAGGCAGTCTCACTGACCTGAAATTTTGCCAATGGAAGTGGGCATCCAAAGCATGAACTCAAGGAACGAGGCTTGTCTGGTTGCCAGTGACAGACTGAATGGGACAGAGAACAATGAAGCAAATTATTTAGCTGTGAGGGGCATAGATATGATTTCCTAATGCTTAATTGGGTCTGAATTGTCCAAATCGAAGCAAGCAAAAAGACTCAAGGGTTTTTTTAGCCTTCTCCAGTGGCTGTGAGCCCAGAGACCATCCAAACTATTCAGCCACTTCAGCAAGTGGACACTGATTGTATTATTATAGCTTTCTAAACAATGCAAAATTCACCAGAAGAGGACTCAAAGACTTTGGTACACCAACAGAAAGTGTTTTTAAGTCAATAGACATTTTTTAACATTCAATAATGTAGACTTTTAGACGCTTTCAGTCTAGAAGTCAGTAGATGTTTTAACATTCAGCAAATGAGTTTTACTTCAGTAGCACTGCAGAAAGAAAACAGTTGATGCACAACAGCTCTGGTGAAAGAGATATTTCACTTTTACCATGCACCGAATGCACCGCTGTTATTCTAACCAACAGTAAAACAGCTCTAATTTAACAAATATTGTATCATCAGTATTTATGAACAGTGGAATAAATTTTGAAGAAAGTGACTGTTGCCTCTTTGATTCTTAAAGGCATGATTTACAGGGTAATGAGCTTCGGTGAACAGTTCCACATACTCCACAATTAGTCAAGACTGTTTCAGAGTCCAATTTGCTTCGTTGTTTTAGCACTGGAGACACAAAACATTGCTCACAAATATTAGTCATGCAAATGGTTTTCTTACAAATACATCATCCAAACTTCTGTCAACCCACTCAAACCACTTCCACCTCTTCATTAAGGTGGTGCTGGCTTGAGGATGAGGTTTAGGACACAGTATGACTCACTGTGAGCTATAAAAATGAAATTTTATTGACCCGTTCTAGTCTCCTCAGGCTGTTTCTTGCTATCAGCACTATCCGCTGTTCCTCAGGGTCCTACCAAACACTCGAGGCTCAAAGTATAATATTTTTCTTTCTACTTCTTTGGCAGAAAGTACTGATGTTAAAGAGGACCACAAAGTGAAGCGGGTTCCCTTTAAGCTTTACTTACATTGTGAAACACCAGCCCAGAAAACATGCCTCTAATCTTTAAAGGGCCCAAAATATTTCTTAAACCAAGTTCCACTTCTGTGCTGGTTTATATCCTGAAAAAAACATTGGTGACATCACCAACAAATGGGGCACTTTGCTGCTTCATTCAGATTTATGGTCTGGGTAGTGAATTGTATATTTTGAAACTTTACATACAGCTCATTTAAAAAAGCAAGAATGCATCAGTTCTTTGTGATATGGAGACTTTAACTGTTTTAACCTGACCTTCCTGCAAGTGGGGCAACATTGTTTTAGAGCATCACTGCATTTCAGTCCTTTGAGTGAAAAAAAATAAATTTCCCATTAAAATAGACCATTTGGACTAAGTGTGGGCCATAAACCTGCATATTTGTACGAAAATATAAGGGTTAGACAGGCGATCTATCAGTAACTGTCGTGTCCATGTTTTTGACCATCTCACCACAGTCGTACTGGTTACTGTTGTTTTTTTGGCCTGGTTTTCATGGGTAAAAGCTGTTCTGAGATCAGTAAAATAAAGGGGTTCAGCCTGCTGAACACAAAGCCACGGTCCCTTTGTATCCTTTCTGTCTAGACTAATGAGGTTGATTTTGTCTAACCTAACATGACATATGGCTTTCCTCTCTGTGATGCTTTCGGGGGGGATGAAATTGTCGCAAGTGCCTTTGTGAGGCCGTTTGACTGACAGTGTGAAAGGGTGTATGTTTGTGGTTTAGTGTTTTTGAGGTAAGCTGTGTGATGTGTGTTAAAAGGTCCATGTTGGTGTCGCTATTCAGCTGCCCAAGTGGAATTCAGATGTCGATGGGACAAAAGCATGCATGTGTGTGTGTGTGTGTGTGTGTGTGTGTGTGAGAGAGTTGGTGTGTGACTGCCCTACATTGTGTGTGCTGTTTGCATTGGCCTGGTTTATTAGGCATGGAGCAGGAGTCTGTCTTTTTCAGGCCTGGAGCCATTGCTGTCTCAGAGAGCCACTGCTGCCCTCAAACTGGTGTGCAGGCATTGGTATTTAATGCTTCAAAGTTGCGTTACTGGAGTTGTTTAGCAATTATGTTTACATTTACAGCATTTGGCAGACGCTCTAATCCAGAGCAGTGTACATCTGTGCTTTATAGTCCACAAGAAAACACGTCCCCTAGTAAACCTAGACTTAAAATTAAGAGCTGGCAGTAGACTAAGATTCTACCACCTCAGATCACACAGAAAGTTATTTGTGAAGTCTGTGTTAGGTTAGTTCATGAGATGAAGATGTTCTCCTCAGTGCTCACTGAAGAGGAGGGTCTTCAGTCTCTGTTTGAAGACAGTGAGGGTCTCAGCAGTTGTAACGGTAAGGGAAAGTTCATTCCACCACTTTGATGCCAAAACTGAGAAAAGTTTTGATCCAGGCCCACCTATGAGAAGAGGGGTGGTCGAGGCTTGATGGTTTAAGAGGCTGAGCTGGTCTGTTTTGGTTCTGTAAGCTTTAAAGATTTAAATCTAAAGGAGAACCACAGAAACGCAGTGAAAGTCTGCAGTAGTTGAGACTGAGTGGGAAGTTTGGTGTATGAAAGATCATCTGGATCATCTGTTTAGGTCTGGTGGTCCTCAGAGGAAGGTCAGTCAGGAGCGAGTTACAGTACAGTCTTGAGAGGACTGGGTGAGTATCAGAGAGGCTTCAGTGGTGAGGAATCAATGAATTCTCCTGATATAATGAAGAAGGTATCTGCAAAGTTATGTTAATGATAAGTGATGCTTTACTGTTTTTAGCATTCATAAGGTTGCATAACACTTCATGACAAGTGATAAACCTTTTATAAAGACATTTATAAAGGCTTATTTCAACAAGCAACAGTGGTTATAACATTACCAGGAGGGCTAAACTAGCCATTATGACATCTAAAGCCTGCTGGAATGAGCCTTTATAAATGCTCATGAAGGTTTATGTCAGTTGTCATAAAAGATTTATGCCATACAGTAAAGTGTTGCCAAATTTATGTTTATATTGTGTGTCATTCATGTCTGCACTTCTGACTGCGTTAAAGGGGAATTCTACCAATTAAAAGTGAGATGGAAACCAAGTCTTTCAGTTTGTAAATACAGAGAAACTTACAGGCTCTGATTCATTTATAGTGGTGGTGAATGGAATTTTGGGCCAGCATAAATGTGGCCATTTTATTTACTGTACAAAACAATCAATAATGAAAAAAATGCACAAAAAAGATTTTTAACTTTGAATGTTTCTTCTGAGTGTTTTATGTGCCTCAATTCAGGCCACAGCCTCTTCAAAACTATTCTAAAACAGTGTGTCTGGCAGCCGGTTGTGTATTCATAGCCATTTTCAAGTAATAACTTTAGAGGCATTCAAGTCTTCAGACATCTCCACCTGTGTAGGAATCTTGGTCTCCTTTATGAAACAAATGTTGCTTTTGCACTGGCACAAGGGACTGCGCTGTTCCATGAATAAATGTTTTTCCATTACAAATAAAGTGACCTGTACCCGAGCCAAAACCCAAGCTGCTTGACTGCAGGGCTAAAAGCGGGCTGCAGCTGAGCTGACTGTATCACTATTATCACAACGTGGAAAGAGTCTATTGTTTTTTCTGTCAAACAAGACTATAAATAATAAAATGCGTCAATATCAGAAGCAGCTGTGACAGAAATACTTTCTGTATACCAATGGAAAAGTTTTATTTCAATCCCCAAAATGGTCTCTATTCCTTTGATATCATTTTCAAGCAGCGTTCTCATCAATCAAAACTTTGCAGTCAGGTTGTAGTAATGAAGACTTTAGCAAGTAAATGGTTCTTGGTACCACTTCACTGTGAGCTGCTTACCACGTCCATCATCCAGCCATCATTCCAGTTTCAAATCCAAACCAATCTCTCAAACCTTAGTCTTGGATCTTGACTGCATGAATGTCAAAAGGAAAGTCCATGAAATGACATTTTACTTGTGTGACATAAAATATTACATGTTACATGTTATCTTGGAATTTTAATGAAGGAAAAGGTTGTCTCTGACTAGAATCATATGAGGCTTCCACAATGACGTGCATCATTTTCCTTTTAGCCTCGTAGCTGTTTCACTGATATGCTTGATTGAATTACTGAATTATTAGATTATCAGATGTGCTCCTGGCCTGGAAACAGTCTGGCGTTTGCTTATCGTCAACAAAAGCATCTTCTATTAATCCTCCTCCAGGTTTTTATAATGGCACCAAGCAGATTTGTGTTTTGTTGAAGTCAGGTGATTGACAGGAGTACTTCAAGCTTATTTTTTCAGTAAAGCATCTGAATGGTTCTCGGCGCCTCTGCACTATGAGCTGCTTTCATTGTTCATCACCCATTTAAATATACCCATGGCTCGAACCCAAACCATGGCTCGTCTCTCAAATCTTAGTCTTGGATTTGGATTGCATGGATGGAAAAAATGGAATAAGGTTCTTGTGGTACTACCCAGACCTCCAATGGCACTGCTAAATTTAATACCTGACCTCAACTCTGGCCACTAAAAAAAAAGTGGCCATTTTTTCATGCATGAACAGTGAACAGTGTGAAATTGTTCAAGGGTATCTCACTGATGCCACTGGTTGTCCAGGGATTCAAACCCACAACCTTCACAGGGGCAACTCCCAAACCGCCTTGGCACCAACTCACTATAGAAGCCCAGTCATGGTTTAGGGTGAGTTATGTTTACATAGGCAAGTTCCTTCAAATAAAAAACAAATCTACAAAATAAATTCCAAGACTTACCTGAGAAAAGTGTTGTACATGAAAAATCAGCCTGACCTTGGCTCATCAGGCTCTGGTCAGGTAGTAAACCACCAAGACAGTTTAAGGCTAGAATCTCTTAAGAATCAGCAAAGAAGAACATATTTGTAGAACCTGCAGGCCTTTACTATTCAAATGAAATGTCCTGCTTTAACATCACCATTATTGTCATCTATAAAGTTGAAGAGAACTGGTCATGATTTTGTCTCCCTGTTGCTCTACAATATGGTCCCATACTCAAGTATTTGAGAAAAATCTTCACAATATTTCAATATTTCGATCTCTAAAAGAAACCATTTTCCAAAACAGATACAGAGTAAACAGTATATTTGTCACCCAGTGGGAATCAGCTGGACATTTCATTCGAAAACAGAAGAGCTGCAGGTCCAGTCTCTCAGATTACCCTTTAACCCAGCATCCCAGTTTCAAATCCAAACCAATTTCTCAAACTGGAAGGTTTTGCTTGTACGACATAAAATAATATTGTCGAACACAAATCCACCCTTTTCAGTGTATACTCATTTAAATCTCAACCCAAACCTCTCCTTGTATGTTAATTGGTTCCAGTTAGCTCTGTAATCCATCCATGTAGATCCTGCATTGTCTGTGTGTGTTTGCTCTGTAACAGCTAGTGAAGCCAGAGTTCACTGCGCTAAGTGGCAGCAGGCGACGTTTCAGAGAGATCCTGCCACTTTGCTCTGCTATGAAGACCTAGCCCTCTAAACATCGTTTAGCAGAGCCTCAAAGACAGCCCTGTCTCCTTCAGAGAATTTTAGTGACAACACAACAACGTTAACAATCGAGAGGCTCCCACGGCAAATTGCTGAGGGACTGGCTGTGTGTCCGCCTTCTCCATTCAGGACGCTCAGATACTCAGTGTGACCACTAATGGTTGAATATAGTACTGTACACAGATGTTACATTATGATATAGTCCTTTTGATCTTTAAAGGCTGTTAAAAAAAGAAATTCGGTCAACAAGGTTGACAGGACCTTTATATCAGCAGCTGTGAGATTGCAAGTTATGACAGAGACAATTCAAACAATTCAATAAATAGACACCACAAGAACGTGCAGCAATGTAATGTAACAGTATAGTGTCAACAGGATGTAAACCTTTCAAAGTGACTAGTATTGCACCATAAGTGTGATTATTGCACAGGAGGCAGTTACAGCCTTGAACAAAGTGCAAGGAATCACAAAAAGGATACAATCAATAGACAATACAACAGCAATGTAACAGTAATGTGAGTGGAATGTATATCTGAGACAATACAACAGTATAACAGTATAGTGTGAAGGGAATCTGAGACGATGCCACATTGTAAACCTTGTAAAAATGAGTAATATTTCACTATACGTATAATATTGCACCTAGATATGAAGAGATATGAGTGATATCTTTCATAATGTGCTTTTATTTTTATTATAACTTGACCTTCTTGGAACGATGCAATGACAGTTATTTGCTAAACCTTCTAGCATTTCATTAGGAGCATGTCTGTACTGCTGCTACACCTCCATGAGTTTAATAATTAAGTTAATCTTTTTCCCAGATATTGGAGCATTGCTGTAATGATTTGATTGGTTTCAGCAACAAGAGTGTTAGTTAGGTGAACTGATGTTAGACAATTAGTTCTGCATCTCAAACTCAGCCCACATTCTTGTGACATTGAGTGGGGTACATCACTCCAGATAACCTAGTTCAATAGCTGAGGGGGATGCTGATGCTTTGGCAATGGTGTGGTTAATGTGTGGGTTCTCCAAAAGACCCCATTCTATTTCCAATCATTTCCTATGGGGCAGTGTACACACAAATGCCAGTGTCATCAATAGGTGCAGAATTCACTAATTAGAACTGATGCCTGGACACTTTAACCCATGTAATGTACCTCCACAATCCCCAACACTGAGCTTTACCTTTGATGCTATAGCTCCAAGATGGTAGTAGTCCTGCTACCCTCAACACTTTGTTCATGAAGCCTTTCATGTCCTAACTGCCCCATGTGCATCACAGGGTGCAACCACAAATAATTCCACGTGTGTTAGACTCATTGTGCGATACACCATTAGACACCTTGCAGGAGATCCTTGGGTCCAGTGGAAAGACTCAAGCCCCCCGCAGCTCAATTGCAAGAAAGGGTCCTTCAAGTGTCGGCTGACACAGTCAAACTTGGCCCCAGCCTTGAGGTGGAAGACCTCCCTGTGGTGCTAAGTCAACACAAAGCTCAAAGAAGAGGATCTTTTTGTGTTCATCAAGCTTTGTGATCTTTTACCACACTTAACTGCAACAGGGAACCCCGGTGGGGGGCAAAGAACCACCAGGATCTCACACCTCCTTCTGGGCATAAGTAATCTTTCACTTATACCTCTTCTGTGTCCAGAGCACTTTCACGCATTTAGGTGCTACCCTTTATGTGGTGATTAATGTAAATTCTTTAAAAGGTGAGAATGAAAAATCAAGGCAACATGTTTTTTGCTACTTCTAGACTTAAATAAAATAAACTGGATATCAGTGGAAGGTCAGTAAAATGCATTAAAGCTGTCACAGATGAAACAGGATACACCCAAAAGCATAGAGAAAATGGCAGACAGTTTTATCCAAAAAAATAGAGACATGCAGTGAATAGGAACCTGCTGTGATTAAGTAACTGGACAGTCTGGCAGGCAAACAAATTTGAGTCAACAGACAGAAAACACAGTCATAAAGTCTATCCAGAAAGTGGTCAAAAAAGGCAATCCAATGAGCAAACAGAACTAACAAGGACAGGCAAAACTCAAGATAGAGAAAAAGCAGGCAAGGAGGTCAAAACCTGAGTATCACACAAAATACAAGAACACACTGTATGCAGTAAAGAATCACTGGTGAAGTGATACATGTGAACTGGATGTATTTATACTGCTGAATCAGAGATATATGGTCAGAATTCAGGTGAACTTGGTTAAGTTCTTAGAGTTTTCTGTGGAGATATGGACTGGGTTAATGGAAAGGAACTGGGTTCAAGGTGAGAGTTAATTTCAGGACTGGATCTTAGCCATAAATCTGACAAAAATGTTGTTCCCTTTGAAACATAATTAATATGATGTACTTTTATGTTATAATCACTTATCACAGCCTTCTTAAGATGGTTCTCTCAAAAGAGAAGTCTTAATTTGCAGTGCTGTGTTCTCCAACAATTCCAATAAAAGAGAAAAATGGAGGAAAAAACAAGAAGCAAATGATACATAAGAGGAAGCAGTGATCCTGGTGGTGTTTTGAAGCCAGACTCCAGATCACAGCTGTACAAGGCAGTGTCTTGTTCACAGGGAATCAACTGACATGCCTACAAAGCCTCGAAGAGGCTGTCGCTGACTGATGAAAGCAACCCTGGGGTGTTCAGAGCAACCCGTCGAAAGCTCCATCAAAGCCTGGCCTTTAATTCAGCTTGGAGCTAGTGCTGGTGCCTCTTGCATGTCGACTACAACCACAGGAGTGTTGGTGATATGTGAGGGTGGAGCCCAGGTGTTTTGATGCCCTCTGGGAGAACATAGCACAGCATCATCATGACACTAGACAGTCATTTCATTAGGCACTTTTCCACAGATACAGTGCCTTGCAAAAGTATTCACGCCCCTTGGCATTCTCTCTATTTTGTTACCTTGCAACTGTCACGTCATCCCCTTTCACCCAAATGAGAGCATGCGCGAATGCAGACTTCCATGTTTACTTATTCTTTATTTTTAAAAACCAAAACAGGCATGAGGGCCTGAAACAAACTCAAATCTATAACAACAGGAGATTAGAGAGAAGCTCAGAACAAAAGCCAGGATGACGGTGGACCAACATTAAGGTCCACCACAAATGAACTTAAATACCAAACTCAAAATTCCACAGACCAATCAAAACACAAATCTCATTTTCTCTGGTGCTCAGAATTTCACAATAAGAGTTAAAAAAAAAAAATCAAAAGACGGCAAGAGAGCTGGCTTTTGAAGGTAGTCGTTGGGGCTTCAAAGCAAAGGGGGTGAAAACATGCACATACCACTTTTCAGTTTTACATTTAGAATTATTTAGAATTATTTAAAATAAATGTTTGTCCCCTTTTAAGTTCATTAATCTGTAGTTTGTTTTCTAGGTCCATCACTTAAAATCAAATTGAAAATCCATTTAAATTCCAGGTTGTTGTCATGTCCTATCAGCTCTCTTGCCGTCTTTGTTAGTTCTTTTGATTTTTTTTTTTTAACTCTTATTGTGAAATTCTGAGCACCAGAGAAAATGAGATTTGTGTTTTGATTGGT
>JBBIGA010117431.1:0-10416 GCA_037576975.1 Alestes dentex | reverse complement strand
GTGTGTGTGTGTGTGTGTGTGTGTGCGCGTGCGTGCGTGTAGCAAACCTTTGTACCCCACTTGTAAACCCAATTCCCAAAGCCTCACAAGGTTTAATTAATTAGCCTACTGTGTTGTATTTTTCTTGCCATATGAACATGTATGGATGTATGGATTTATTCTTTAATGCCAGCCTATTATGTCTTTATGCATCCTTTTTGAATCTTTGATTGCACGTTCATGTTTTATTTGAATTTTGCTCAGCATACTATAAAAAAAGCAAACAAACAAACAAAAAAATGTCTAATTACAACGATTGAAGATATAACAACAAAACATTTATTATTCAGGATTATTCACGATATACACCCATAATGAGTCCCGTGACCGGCTTATACAGCTGTGATGTGACCAATGTATTTAACCGTGAGGCAGTAAGGGTTCAGTCCCAAACTGGCAGCTGGCAGGCGGAAGTGACATCACCGGCACCCGGCAAGGCAGGTAGCGGCAGCTGCCACTTCTGTCCGTCGCTAGTGGTGCTTAACAGTGGCAGATGCCGTTCGAATACAGTGCCTGCCGCGGTAGAGAGACACCTACCCGCCGCTCCTGGAACTAAACCAGAGATTCTGTGCGTCAGCTACTATAGTCTGGAATACATAAATAAATTGAGGACTTTTTAAATCTTTGTATGACTATGAATGATGTTATTGTTGATGATTTTAAGGTCATATTTGAGAAAACAATAATTGCACTGTCGCTAGTGGCGCTAAACAGTGACAGGAGCCGTTCGGGTACAGTGCCTGCCGGTAGAGGGGTGGCAGGTCCCGTGGCAGGTCCCATGGCAGGTCTTGTGGCAGGTCCCGTGGCAGGTGCCATTCAGATACAGTGCCTGCCGCGTTGGAGACGCACCTACCAACCGCTCCTGGAAGTAAACCAGAGATTCTGTGCATCGGTTACGATAGACTGGTATACAGAAATAAATTGAGGACTTGTTTAATCTTTGTATGACTATCAATGATGTTATTGTTGCTGATTGTAGATCTCTTTAAAATAATATTTGAGAAAGCAATTATTGTACTGTTGCTAGTGGCGCTACACAGTGACAGGAGCCGTTCGGGTGCCGTGCCTGCGGCAGAGGAATAGCAGCTGCCACTTATGTCCGTCGCTTAACAGTCACTAACTGAATGTGCAGCCGATGTCAGCCACGCTTTTATCGAGACAGGTAGCCACTGTCACCTGACACTCAGGAGTGGCACGAGTCTTTCACTTACCTTGTTCAAAGTTGTACAAACCCTAGCTGTACTCAGATAAACCTTAAGTTCAAATATAATTTTAATTTAAAAAAACCTCACAAAATGATTTAATACAAACAAATAATTTATTGTGTAATTCTATTTACTTTACATATACAAAAAAATACAATAATGAACACTGAAAATGTAAAAATCTTCTCTGATCATTAAAAGGACACATATGCTGCAAATGCTGTTTCTGCTTGCTATCTGTTAAAACCCTCCAGCTTCTTCAGGATTAGGACTGTGACCTTGCAGAGAGATAAAGAATGAATGAGAACATGTTTTTATAGTTGACATTAGAGTATTAAATAACAAAAATATATTTTCTTTCAGAAAGAAATGTTAAAATTGTTTAAATGTTACATTTTAATAAATTATTTTATAATTGAAAAACAAAACTAAAAAGTGATCAACTTTCTAAAGCACTTGCTAAAGCATCATCATCATCATCATCATCAAAAAAAACATAATGGGGCCATTAGGTGATAAGCAAACAGCCGCAGAACTGTGGAACATTTTCTCACTTATCTTCATCTTTTGGTAAAATTATCTTTAGTATAGAAACAATAAGAATAAAAAAGTATGGCTAATGCTCTCTACACTATAGAATACACTTCTATATTTAGATTGAACCTTACTTCTTGATCTATGACCTCTAAACCAATGAAGTGTTCTTCGTGCTTGACTTGTCCAATTTTAAAACAGTGAAAGTCCTTTCTATGATGGCCTCTATCTGTAACAGGAACAAGTATTATCCGGGCGTTATATGTTCACAATATATTTGAATAAAAAAATATTTGGCTAATTTATTAAACTTTATACAATTCAATTGTATGACAAATTGCAGTCAAACTAAATAGAATAAATACAAATAAGCCACTTGCATATTAAGATTTAAACAATTTAAATTGTTCAAGCACTAGAGTTAAACAAATTGATTCAAATAAATCCTAATAAACCTAGAAACGTAAACAATGTCATCATAAATCATAAATTACTTAAATGTATAAGCAATAATAATATGGAATTTTAGAATTGACTTTATACATTTTCTTTCATAAATTTAATGCAGCATTGTTTTGTAAATGAAATGTATTATTAATTTTATATGCAGTCAATTTTAAGAATATTTTATTAAACATAGCGAAGTAATTTATTTAAAACTTAACATGGTCACAAATCATTATTTCAGCCTTGGCCCAACGTCGCAACATCATGTAGCCTATCCCTAAAAACGTACTAAAACATCATAAAAGATAAAATAATTATTTGCATCAGAGGTCCCCTACATCAGTATCTGAAAAAAGTATTTTTTCTGTTTTTGGGTCTCACCAGGCTAAGCACATTAGTTACAATGAATACGGCACCTGCCACGGCACCTGCCACTCCTTACTGGCAGCTGCCACTTCTCTACAGCTGCAGGCACTGTACCTGAACGGCACCTGCCACTGTGTAGCGCCACTAGCGACAGTACAATAATTGCTTTCTCAAATATTATTTTAAAGAGATCTACAACAATAACATAATTCGTAACCATACAAAGATTACCCAAGTCCCCAATTTATTTCCATATTTCAGTCTATCGTAACCGATGCACAGAATCTCTGGTTTACTTCCAGGAGCGGTTGGTAGGTGCCCCGCTACCGCGGCAGGCACTGTATCTGAACGGCACCTGCCACAAGACCTGCCTCGGCACCTACCACAAGACCTGCCACTCCTCTACCGGCCAGCACTGTGCCCGAACGGCCTCTGTCACTGTTTAGCGCCACTAGCGACAGTACAATCATTGTTTTCGCTAATATGATCTGAAAGAGATCTACAATCATCAACAATAACATCATTCGTATATGCAAACATTAAACAAGTCCTCAATTCGTTTACGTATTCCAGTATAGTAACCGATGCACAGAATCTCTGGTTTAGTTCCAGGAGAGGCGGGTAGGTGTCTCTCCACCGCGGCAGGCACGGTACTCGAACGGCACCTTCCACTGTTAAGCGCCACTAGTGACAGATGCTACCTGCCTTGGCGGGTGCCGGTGACGTCACTTCCTCCCGCCAGCTGCCATTTCAAGACTGAACCCCCTCTCCCGTGAGGAGTCCAGTGGCGTATACAGACGTGTATAGTTGCGTTGAGACCGATGACAGATGCACATGTCAGTGGCAGCTGCTGTACTGGTAGTGGTGACGTGCGAGTGGCAGCTGCCAGTGCCCATCTTACGGGTCAACTCAGAGGCACATTTTAATACACATTGTACTTACATAACTATGTAATCTTGAATTTTGAAATATTCTCAGTTATAACTGAAATGTTTGACGTTACTCTACTACTATAAAGGAATCGGAGTTTAGAAGTAAACTGTTGACTGACTTCATTACTTAAACAATAAACAAACAATTGCATTGCAAAAGAGAAAATGAATGATTTTTTTGTTTTAATTCCAAACTCGGTCAGAATATTAGTATTAATGTATTAATATGGCTGGATGGAAAAAGTAGTGCTGGTTGAAACTCATTTACTAAAATGGTTCCTGAATCACACATTGCAAGTGAGCTCTGAGTGTAAAAAGGCTAAAGGAATCAGCAAATCTGGTTGCACATGGAAATTGTAATCAGCCATGAAAGTCAGGCCTTCAACTGAAAGTAACAAACTGCGTAAATGATGAGCAGTGAGCAATGAGTGTCACTGGCCCATACACTCACATATTTTCTGGGGCACTATTCCATTATTCCAGATCCAGCGCTCTGTGATGTGGATGTAATATCCATCCCATAACCTCTGTCAATCTTGCATAATTCTTGTAAATGGATGGAGAATCTCTGAGCAGACCTGCTTTTGTGGGAGATAAGAAATACAACTCTACCCCTGCTTTCCTTCAAAATACTACAGCCTTGTGGATTAATTCTCCCTGTGAAGGTTCTGTAACCAAAGTGATTACAAGACCAGTTTTGATGAGACAATTCCAAAACTATGACTACTTGAGAGTGAGTCCACCTGAGAGCAGGTCCAACAAAATCCAGCTTTAACTAGTCTTTAGTCTTCAGTCTTTTCAAATTGTTTGGTAAGATTCACTTGAGACAACAGCAGTAACATATAGTCAAATCAAAACCAGAAATTAGATTTGGCAAAACTAATGAAAGAGACCAAGAACAACAGGGAAAGGTTTTGAAAATAGACTTTGGCAGTGCTGTTAGTACTATGGCATTAAATTATAGTAGACAGAACACCATCCAAAGGGATTTTCACAGGTTCATACAGAATACGACATTAAAAAAATTCCACAAAAGTTTATTTCAATGATGCCATAGAAGAATAATTTTAGTTCCTCATAGAACTGTTTCTGTAAATGAGATGTGTGAGTGTGAGGTGTAACGACTATATTATGCAATTTTTCTTTTTAGCAGTTCTGAAAATGTTTACATCATTTATGTTTTTAAAGTGTGTGTGTGTGTGTGTGTGTGTGTGTGTGTGTGTGTGTGTGTGTGTGTGTGTGTGTGTGTGTGCGCGTGTGGTGTTAAGAGTTTGAATCCACTGAAAGATAAATTGTAAAACCAGGCCTTTATTACTGTATATTTACACCTAATTGAGACGAATCAGACTAATAAAAGTGAAATTAGTGTATGAACCTGAGAATCAAATGTAGGTTGGAAATCTACAGGGGTGGCAGATTTGAGTACATACTAAAATTCTCCTTCTGGCCATGGCCTAATCACTCACTTTGCTGGGAGGAAGAAGTCAAAACAGATTAAATGAGATTTTCAGAGCGGTGTGGCAGTTGTTAATTGTTTAGAAAGTAATTATTTACACATTTCCTTAAACCACCCTAACCCTAACCCTAACCCAACAGGAAAACACCAAAATGTGCTTAAGAGGCGAGGAAAAACTGCCTAAGCTCAAGGAAGAAACCTTGGGAGGAACCAAGACTCGAGTAGGGAACCCATCCTCCTCTGGTTGACCCGGAGTCTTTATTGAGATAAGTAACAAAAGAAGGACTTCATGATCAAACTTATTGACTGGCCATCTACAACTAACAGAGTTGGTACAGTTAGGGATACAAATTACACACATTATTAAGGCTTACTTGTTCTTGTAGAATTGTGTTTATCCTTTTCTTCCTTGCACATACATGCTTGAAACTGAGATGCATACCTAGGGTTTACTGGAGCACTTTAGAGAGTAAACTCCAATCCAGTGGTCCAATTACAGTGTATACTACATGTGCATGTGTCATATCAGCTAATTAGCAAGTCTCATTGTAAAGCGGACCTCATCCTCAATGTAAAACCTGATCCTAACCTTTGTTCTGATCGTAAGCCTACTTGATGCAAATCCTAACCCTAACACTTTTTACAATTTGTCAAACATGTCTACAGTGCCTGAAAAGGCCATAAATTATTCAACCCTTTTTAAAGTACAGAAACCCTCTGCAAAATGTCAGTGTTGAATATCAATGAAAGGTTTTGGGGGAAAACTGAACAACCAAGCCAAAGAACCATTTAACCTTTCTGTTTTAGGCCAGGGTTATTCACTTCTGGTATTGGAGGCCTTGTGTCCAGACCACAGTGACGATTTCCCTGCTCAACACATCTGTATTAACTTATTTGGACCTGAAGGAGGCTTTTCCTTCGAATCACCTAACTTGTAGCTGTCCATTGTGCTTAAACGGAGAGCCCGTACTTGCTCATCTTCACAACAAAGGTTCCACGGCTGAGAACAAAAGAACGCTTTAGCTCCTCAGCCAGGATCGAATGCCTTGCACCATGATTAGTAGTACAGGAGTTGGATATCGAGGGCAAGTGACAGGAAATCAGTGTAGCATAGAAGTAAGGGCGACTGCCTGCATGCATGCACACCTCAACCACATATGCCCCCCCCCAAAAAAAAAAAAAGCTTCCATGGCTCTGACTCTCAAACAGGGCATGCAGCCTCTCATTTTGTCAGGTTTGACACCAACTGATGACAGCAGACAGTAACCATCTTGCACAGACTCGGATGCCATATTCTATTGACTACATCAGTAGTGTGTCATAAGACACAGATCCAGTCTGTCTCTTTATCCAAGCTCTTGGGCTGTAGTGTAGAAGATTTGCACAACAGAATTGGAATTATGGAGGAACGTACTTTTGCTCAGACATACAGACCTTACTCAGCAACAGTGCCAACAAGCAGGGCCATGCAGAGATGTTTGAAGGGGCGGGTGCTCAAAGTTAAAAAGGGGCACATAGAACCAGGCTGAATAACAACATCCCACATTCATCAAGAATCTAATGTGGACTCGCATCATACTATATCACTGTCATCAGGTGGGGACAATGCAAAGAAAATGTAGCCTATGTTTTGCCTGATGGGGCACAATGGCAGAAGGCTTATTAAATGTTTAAACTGTAGTGATATGATAATTTTGCTGCTGAAGAATCAGCAGTTTGTCATATTTGAAATATAAATCTAATATAATCCATTTCGTAATGTATTTTCTTTAAAATACAGCAAGTTTTTTCAAATATCGTAATTATAATAATCCATACTTGTGTGGATATGCACTCAAAATCTTAAACTATTCTGCAACTTTAAATTCTAGGAACCTGGCTCATAAAGACATGAATAGCAATTTCCAAGCAGGAAAATGCCTTAAATGCTTTGGTCCACTGAAGACTCACTTGTTCATGTCTGAATAGGATGTGTAGAACTAGTATCACTTCTTGGCAGGAAAGGAATGGGTTGAATGCTTTGGTCCAAACAAGTAACAAGTGAAATTAGTTCTACACACCCTTTTTTACCTTGAACACGCGAGTTAACCCATGGACCAAAGCATTTAACCCATTTCTTTCTTTCTTGCCAAGAAGTTGCCATATATTATAAGCCAAAATGTGCACACAAGCAAAGTTCCCATGTGAATTTAACAGTGAAGAATATTTTGGTCCAAACAAATAACAAGTGAAACTAGTTCTACACATCCTATGAGCTTTATGAGCCAGGTTTCTAGGATTAAAGGTTGCAGAATTAAAGATTTAAAACGTTTTTATTTATCTACATGTATTTCTGAAACAGTCCATAAAAAGGGCAACATATTTCTGAATGTATACCTCAGTAAAGTCCCCCCTACAGGCGAAATAGCGATATTGCAGCCTGGAGCACAGTATTTAAGGTGGAACGAAAATTTCGTATAAGGAGCTGCAAATAAGGAGCTACCTTCAGCGTCGTCCCCGCCCCGCCCAGCCGGTAAAACTGCGCGTGCTCTTTGCAGCTCGTTCCCCGCTCGTACCCAGCGCGCTCTGCCGTCAAGGGTGAGCATTGGTTAATGGTCATCATGTGATTGATGCAAGCCAGATCCTTTTTAACAGTTAAATGTTATGGTTGAGGGGCACCCCCAAGAAGAAGCAAAAGAGAGAAATCTGGCCGGGCTTGTTAGATCTGTGTCACATGTGCCTGTTAATTAATTCGTCTTAATGCTAATCTTTGATAGATCTTTAATCATGCAGGGCCTGCTGCTGAGCCCGTGAGGTTTTGTATTCAAATCCAAACCTGTAATAATAGCATAATCTATTATTAATAGCCTAATCTATCTAACAATTAAAACAAAATACCCTGTGTACGAGCCAGCCATTTGGCGACCAGCCTGATCAATCTCATCTTACTACACACGCGTTTGCACACACATTCTCCGCTGGAGAACTTACTAAAGGGAAAGCAGGACATGGGGGAGGAATGCAACCAAGCGCAGATTCCCCCAAAGCATTTTGTTTCTCCTACCTAATCTTAAAACGTGAGGCATCCCGAGAGAGCAGCCCAGAAGCAGCGTGAAAGGCAGCAGTAGCCATGGTGCGGAGTCCGGCATCTGTCCCCTTAGCCGCTGTGGACTGCTACTCATCTTTGCTCGCCCGCTCGAAGCGAGCCCAGCGTGTGTGTGACGGCGATTTCTAAACGAGCACTCGTCGGGGGTGAATAGGGAACATCCAAGGCATGGTCAACTTCTCCACGCCGAAAACATCAGCACAAAGCCCCCCTCTTCTACCCTCTATTCGTGTCTCCAGCGTTTTTACGGCGCTAAGGAAACCTCTGCTCACGGACTGCTCGGGCCGTCTGTCGCCGACAGAGAAGATCCGGGTAGGCGTTCTCCAAAAGAGAAGGTCGGGTGGCGCGAGAGGGCCGAACGTTCGGGCGGCAGAGAATGCCGAGAGAATCGCGGAGCTCAGTAGCAATGTGGCATCCTGCACTGCTGCACTGCTGCACCGCGACTGACGTCGAGCCAAGGTGTGGAAGACCGCGCACGCAAAGAGAAAAGGAAGATGAGGCTGGGGCAAAAAACAAGGCAGATAAAGAATGAGTCGGAGGGACTGAAACAGACAGAAAAAGCGTATGAGACAGAGAGAGAAAGAATAAAAGGCAGAAAGAAAAAGAACGAGGAGAGTAAGGATAAGACTGGGAGAGAGAGGGGAGGGGGGCGTGGCAAAGAGAAAAAAACGTAAGAGGAAGATAAAGAGACAGACTGGAAGACAGAAAGAAAATGGAGAGAGAGAGAATGGGAAATAGAAATAAAGAAAATTGACGAGACAGTAACAATAAGAGGGGAGAGAGAAAATGAAAAAAGGTGGGAAGGGGGACAATAATTGTGATTTATATGATTGCTGTTTTCGCAGTTTTAGCTCTGGTGATATTTCTGCTCTAAAACTAATTTAATGATAGACACCAAAAATGGAAGAGGAGTGATTTACTTTAGATGAATTATTGTCATGTATTCCTTGTTGTTGAAGCATAAAAACAAATAAATCACCTGGCTTAAAAAATTACAAATAAGTCACCAATGTCATCAAAATACAGATGTCACATACAAATTACAGATGGGATCCTACTCACAATTTCTCATCACATCAACATGTAGGCAAATTTTTGTAGTGGTCAGCAAGATATGGTGCATTTTAAATACGCTGCAAAGGAATTGGTATATAACATATGCACCAGCAAGACTGAGCATTAATTAAACTGAAGTTTTCGCTTTATTGTTTTCCATTGAAACCTATATCTTGATCGGACAATCGAGGAGAGTTGATGACAACCAACCTGACTGATTGGGTATGTCCCAGCAGATTTTATCACATCTTAAAAGGATCAGTTTATCCTTTACTTTGTCGCAAAATTTTTCAAAGGTGCTCAAACGCTCAAAAGTTGTGGATATCAAAGCTAGATGAAAACTCTCCCGAATACCAAAAAAAAAAAAAAAACCCAGACTTTCCCAGTTTTGTAAAAACTCTCAGTACTTGACAGGTAATCCAGCCATTGTAGTGTGTCTGATAATTACCATTATTTATAGACATCAGAGATTGTAAGTAAAGAATCTCAGAGCAGGTTGATAAACTAGGGAGTCTATTGAGTCGTTTGAGTGTATTGGTAGGCATATGTTTATATATTACATCCCTATGATCAAGGGTAGGTAATAAAGTTCCCTCCATGATTCTTTTCTAGTATGCATAGAGAAGTAGGTTTTATGATGATGCAGGTAATTAAGTTTTTGACTATATTTACTGATTAGCATATTGAAATAAGACTTACAAACTAGTTTATCATTCAGCCAAATGCCTAGGTACTTATATCTCTCGCAATGCTGGATCATGTCAGGGTAGTGATGTTTACAGTACAAAAATCAGTAGATCTGGAAAACAGTATAAACTTAATTTTTATTGCATTTAAAATACTCTTGTACAGAGCAGTCTGTGAAGCATTAAGAGGACACAGGAGTTTTTCTATTGCTTATTGAGCAGAGTCAGCTGCACATGTGCACTTTGCAATCTGAGGCAGATATGATGCTAAGATCAGTAATAAATATATTTAATACATTTGGAACCTTGTGGGACTTCTTTGGTTATAGGTATTATAGTTGCCCAATGATTTGAAGCTTCTTAAAAGTACCATACGATCTACAGTGCTGATTGTTTTCAATAAACCAATAAAAAGAGCAGCACAATTCTTACTCTATGTAGACATCAATGAAAGTAACTGTTTAAAGTAAGTGAGATAAGTAATATCTCACTTACTTTAAACAGTGGAGTGATATGGGTTGTATGGGTTGTGTGAGAGTGGAAAAGAGGTGAAGAAGCGTGTGCAAGCAGGTTGGAATGGGTGGAGAAAAGTGTCAGGTGTGATGTGTGA
>JBBIGA010117430.1:0-10417 GCA_037576975.1 Alestes dentex | reverse complement strand
CGGAATTCCACCGCATACTCCGCGACGGAACGAGCTCCCTGACGTATATGCGCCAGCCAGGAGAAGGAAGACTCACCAAAAGGGCCTGGATGAAGTTGCCGGCGCCACCTCGCTGACATGGGCGCCGCCATCTTGGACTGGTCGGTTCCTGAGCGTGCTGGGGATGAGAGACAGATCCACGGCCGAGTCGACGGAGTTCGCTGTGCTGAACGGGGTCGTACATTCTGTCACGGAATGAGGACGAGAGGGGTGAGCACAGGCGCGGAACTCCATGATTAGCCTATATTATGACACGAAACACAAACACCAAACAGAACACAAGATAATGAAAACAAGGCACGGGGCCAGAGGAGAGGATGAGGAGATGAATAAGGGGAGTTGAGGAGGAGAGGAAGACAGAAAAGGAAGACAACCACAAGAGACGTATGTACGACCACCTGACCAGGGTCGAGCCCTCCCTAATATACCCCACCAGTGTCAATCAGTCCCAGTGACTAATCAGCCTCAGCTGAGGCTGGTGGAAAATCCCTAGTTCGGCAGCGACCTCTAGTGGTCACTGACTGGCACTGTGACACACATGCGTTTGTTTTTGTTTCAGAGTAGAATTTCCCAGTGTTGCTGTCACACACACCAGGACACGTGACGTCACGGGTCATCGGAAGCAGCGCACGAGCCAGGTATATAAACAGGAAATCAGGTGATATCCATCACCCAGACATTAGGGTTCACTAAATGTAAGAGCTCAACTCGACTCTCGCTTACGGTACTGTGAGTACTTCGCCTCTCTACCCAACTTTATCTACCCTGTCCTGTGTGTGTGTGTGTGTGTGTGAGAACGCGGATTCCTTGGTGGGAATCTCTACTCCGCTTGGAGCGTTCTCAGAATAAAGTGCGTGGTTCACCAGCTCTCCCGTCTGTCTCCGTGACTGGGCTCATCCGCCACGCTACACTTGGGCATCTACTTCCTTCTCTTACATTCTTAATGTTCCTGTGACAGAACGTCTGGGTCCGAAGTGAGCCCAGCGGATCTCGCTCGCGTCTGGGATGGCATAACTCAGCTAGTGAATCTCAAGCAGGAGGTCGCGGGTCTCCGCATGGAGGTGGCCACCCTCCACGTGGAGCTTGCGGCTCTGTGACAGATCCATGCGGATCGTCCTGCTGAGCCTGCGCCCCAGTTGGCGGTCCAACCCACTCCCCCTCAACCTACCAATCTGCCCAAAATTGCTCTTCCCGACAAATGGGACGGTGTAACTGGAAAATGTGATGTTTTTCTAACCCACCTGTCTCTTTTTTTTGAGTTCCAGCCAAGCCGCTACCCCACGGAATTAAGCCGGATCACCCTCCTCACCTCCCTCCTCACCGGGCAGGCAGCTGAGTGGGCTATCGCGGTCTTGAGAGCAGACAGCGCTGTGGCACACTCCTATGAGAGATTTACCCAGCAACGCAAGACCGCGTTCCAGCATCCTGAGAGTGGTGGTGGATTCACGGCTCTATCACCTCCGCCAGAACGTGCGGAGTGTAAGCAAGTATACTGCCGAATAAAAAATGAGCTTGCCGGCCAGGAGCTTCCTTTCGCGCCTCACCCTCCAGGTAGGTCTCCAACTAGGCCACCGCCTTCGTTGATTCGGGGGCGGCAGGGAGCTTTATCGAACAAGCTTATGCTGTCCAGTTGAAGATCTGACCCAAGGTGTTAGCTCCGCCTGTCCACATCACCGCCGTTGACGGTCGGCCCCTTTCTAACAGCCCCATCACAGTGCACACCCCTCGTCCACCTTTCTATTGACGACCATCATGAAAAAATCAGTTTCCTAATCACCAAGCTTTCTGGTCCCCCCATCATCCTCGGTCACCCCTGGCTGAAGCTGCATGACCCACTTATTTCCTGGGCACAGGAGAAAATCCTCTGCTCCCAGGCGAAGGCGGAGACATGCTCTGGGGAGTTTCCTCTCTAGAAAATTCACCCTCACCGAGCAGCGATACGGGGTAGGGGACTGCGAACTGCTCGCCACCAAGTGGGCTCTAGAGGAATGGCGCCACTGGCTCCAGGGCAGCAGTGAGCCATTCACGGTCTGGACGGACCATCAGAACCTGATCTCCATCCACCAAGCCAAACAACTAAACCCCAGACAGGTGCGGTGGGCCCTGTATTTCGAACAGTTTAACTTCCACATCTCCTACCGTCCGGGGTCAAAAAACACCAAGGCCGATGCCCTCTCCCAGCAACACCAGACCAAGCCTCCCCGGATGGAACCCGTGCCTGTCCTGCCACCCAACTGCATCGTAGCTCCTCCCACATCACCATCGACTTCATCACAGGCTTCCCGGAATCCATGGGCAACAACACCATCCTTACCATCGTGGACCGCTTCTCCAAGGCGGTGCACCTGGTGGCTCTCACCGGACTCCCCTCGGCCAAAAACATGGCTGAACTAATCATCGAGCACGTAGTCCGGTTGCATGGGTTCCCCAGGGACATTGTCTCGGACAGAGGGCCCCAGTTCATGGCCAGATTCTGGAAGGCCTTCTGCTGTCTGGTCAACACCACCACCAGCCTCTCATCCGGATACCACCCTCAGACCAACGGCCAGACGAAGCAGACCAACCAACAGCTGGAGCGCTTCCTCTGATGCTTTGTGCGACCTCGTCTGGGCCGAACTCTCCCACAACCTTCTCACTTAATCAGCTACCGGCCTTAGCCCATTCAAGGTATGCTATGGGTACCAGCCCCTGGTATTTGAGCACCAAGAACCGGAGGTGGAGGTCCCGTCCACCCAACAGTTCACCTCCAGACCCCATCCAAGAAGCTGGCTGCCCGCTACATCGGCCCCTACAAAATCATTCAGCACATCAACCCTGTCACCTTCTGGCTCCAGCTGCCTGCCTCCCTTCGTGTTCACCCCATGTTCCACATGTCTAACCTTAAACCTGTTTTTTTCTCCCCTCTGTCTCCTCAGGCTCTGGCTCCCCCTCTGCCTTGCATCCTTGACAGTAGCCCGGTCTACACGGCCCGGTGAATCCTGGACTCACACCACCACAGCCGTGGCACCCAGTACCTCATTGACTGGGAGGGCTACGGTCCGGAGAAGCAGTCCTTGGTTCCCGGCCGCCACATCCTGGACCCTTCGCTCATCCGGGACCACCGTCACCGGGTATCCTCCCAGCCGGGACCGCCAGGTGCCGGCCCTGAAGGGGGGTGGGACTGTCACACACACCAGGACGCGTCACGTCACGGGTCATCGGAAGTAGCGGAATTACCTGCATTGTGGAGGGTGTCGATGATTATCTTCTGAACAACTGTCAAGTCAGCAGTCTTCCTCATGATTGTGGGTGTGTGTACTGAATTACACGTATAGATGCATGGTATTTATACTATACGAATAGTAATTTACTCAAACTGTATACACCAACAACCAACAGAAGAAAGAGAACAAAGCACCCATTTCTGTTATTTTAAACCTAAGTTATACCATGAGAGAAAAAATAGATTAATCTTCTTTCAGGTCTGATATAACCTTCCCATGAAATTTGTTTTGGACACACCCCTGATCAGTTTGCTCAGCCAATGACTATTCTGTGTGTTATATAAAGGAAACAAAATCTTGTTTCATCATTTTTTTTAGAAATGGGCAGGTACATCACAAAGCCAATGGCTATAAAGCCCCAAGTTTAGATGCTTCCTCCAAACTTGACACAGAAACCTCAGTCAGCCAGTTTCCTTCTCGAAAACCCTACAAGGTAAGATGACAACTTTTACAGAATCTCCTTAAAACTATAATGTTTTCGTCTTTTCAGATTTTTTCACTACTCATTCACCTGTCAGATCTGGGTACGTTGACAGTTAGTGGACGTTAGGGGCCACCCTTTTCTGTGGGATTATATTGGGACATTTATTATGGAAGGTATGGGTTTTGTTGATTATGAGGTTTTGTCGATTAAGAGGTATGGGTATTTGTTGATTAACAGCTGTGTTTTGTTGGGTGTTTTGATTGGTTTTTGGGGTTTAGGTTTTAGTATTTAAGTTCTTTAGGGACCGACAGTAGGTGTCCGTCCACCGTCCTGTTAGTTTCGTTTTTCCCCTGTCACACTTTGTTTAAAAGCTGTAGTACTGTGTCTGACCCTCGAGTCAGTTTTGTTTTGCTTCGCTTTGAAAATAAAGAAAAAGTAGTTTGCCATGGATGTCTGCCAAAGCGCCTACCATTATTGGGAAATAGAGGAAAATTTGACAATACCATGTGATATTTCATTGATTGAATATTGTTTTGCTTTCACTAATGCAATTTTAAAACAAAATCAAAATAAAATCAAAATAAAATCTAAATAAAAATCTGTAGAAAGAAAACAACCACAGTATGAATAGACTACGCTACATACAGAAATGCTTGGTGTAATATCAATCTATAAGTAATGCAGCTGAAGGAAAAACTATTGACACAAATGGTTATATGCAAAGAGGAAGAATACTGGATTGGTATGTTGTAAGTTTGTGCTTTTTAGATGACATAATCAACAGAACGTTCTCAGTGGTTATGCACTATGATATCATAATGCTTTGTGTAATATATTTTTTTCATTTTGTCAGCTATGGAGTCTAAGCCCATTGAAATGGCGGCCCTTGGAAGAGCTCTGTATCCTGGGATGCTCTATGACTGCCGCAGTGATTCCTTAATTCCAGGTAGCATTAACATGAGCATCATGTTGTCTACATGTTCACAGTATTATTTTATTATTGCATAGCTGATCTGTGAAACTTAAAAATGTTAGTATTGCTCATTATTCTACAATATTCTACTGATGGATACAAATGGACAATTTAATTAGTAAGTTGTACAATTTGTACAATTTTAAAATTAGTAAATGTTTTCATAAAAAACTGAACAATCCCATCATATAAACTAAACAGTACCTTCTTGTATAACCTGAAATGAAATTGGACTGTGCAGTGTACACAGTAAATAATAGAAAGAGTAGGCATGGAATATAACAATACTATTCAATAAAAACAGATATAAAGATTAATTAAATGAATGACTATGGGTGAAGTCTGAACAATGAAAACATCCTTAAAATCCTAGTAAGTATAAATGTCTACCAGAGCTCCATAATCCTGCTAATAAAACACAGCGTTTTTAAGTACGGTTTTAAGAATTTCTTGATTCAACTCGGTGGGGACTGCGCAGTGTTGTGGGTTTTCAGAAGCAGGATCACTATTATAGAACACTGCCCTATAATAACGTATACAAGGTCATAGACTCCACCTAAACTTTATGAAGCTGAATGATCATTAAACCCACTCATTTAAGGTTATTAAAGAAATACGTCTGACCGCAGACAACTCATCAGAGAGTTCTCTTTACCACAGAGGTGTCAGATAGGAAATATTAAAGTATCATAACAGTTTTAAAATCATGGTATTTTGAGAAGAAATTGTTGCACATGACAGTACAAACAGACATAAGTGTGTAATTTCAATGAACATATTGAGATGAACATTTATTGAGATGAACAAAACAACCTACAAATCTAGCCACATCATTTAAAAAGTGCTGACATCAACATTGAGGCCATTCATTAATTGAACTGATAATGTATGTAAACTTGATAAATACCAAGTTTACATCCAGGACGTAGAATTAAAATTAGAATTGCTTGCAACTGAAGAGACTGAACTGTATGTCAAATTGCACTTTCTAACATAATTCAACTTGATCTGCCAGGCAATGTCCGCTAAGTATGATGAATCACACACATAAACGACATAAATGTATTTTTTGAACATGTTAATTTCTGAAGTTACTTTTATTTGTTAATTAAGAAAAATATAACTAGTCTAATTTGCATTTTTTCCTCTGCAAATTACTGTCTATAACGGCATGCTAAATTTGATTTTAATGGCATTTATTAGAATTGTATGGTGAAGGTTCATAACCTAGCAGTATAAATGAAGGCCAATGTGGACCTATGTTGAGGATGTGTCACGCTCAAACTCATGTGGCTCATGTGACACCAAACAGCTAAAAACCTGAGATACACAGTCATAGGATTACATGATTAAAATCTAAACCAAACAGGGGTGCAAACGAGATCAATACTTTACGAGTGAAATGACCAAATCTAAGTTGGGGAGTGATTATCGTTGAGAGCTGAAACCTGGTTTGGTGTGCATGCTTCAGAAAACAAACACAAGTTAAAATTATGATGACCAGAAAAGACTTCTGGGTAGGCTGCCTCTAAAAAGGAAGGACAGAAATAAGACATAACTAAATGATTAAAAAAAACCCCAAATTATTATTTAAAAAGGCTGAGATACAAAGAACATAAACAAGCATACCAGATCAGACTAAACATGTGACTTAATACAACTGTGACTAAAAATTTAACTGTGTCTGACCCTCGAGTCAGTTTTGTTTTGATTCATTTTGAAAATAAAGACAACGTAGTTTGCTATATTTATCTCGGGTGATAAAGGTAATAAATGTCCAACTGAAACTAACACAATCTGAAAACTACGCACTCATCACTCATTTATTGTTTGTTTAAAATTCTTAGTTTTATTGGATTTAGATTTCCTCAACTGTTTATTTATACATTTCTTGGTATGTGTGAGGAATTGTAAATACTGAAGGGTTCAAAAGCAAAACACAAATATGGAATTAGAAAGAATTTCAGTGAACTGAACTCCAGTTCAATTAAAGTTCAACTTCCTTTAGTTGTTAATCAAGTCCAATTCTATTTCCTTGTTTGAAATGTAATCAGTACAGTATGTTCATTACTAAACTGACATCAGCCCTGGCTGAAATAGATATATGATGCATGAAAGTTGTTAGTTTTTCAGGACTCATATAACAACATTGACAACAAAAGCACAGCTGTTCAATAAATTAAAGTTGTAAATACGGTGTTGCCTGTTCAGCATGTACATGGAAATGAAATAACGTGTATCCTTTCAGTTCAAGTTCTGCATAGCCTTATATATAATATTATTACCACATTGTACTAGGGAAATATAGTACTGAACCGTATGTTATTGCATTCAGTAGTAAATACTTAAAATTGCATTCAGAGTAAAATACCTGAATTGTAAACAGCATTTGATTAATGGTAAACAATAGTCACATTCATCACTACAACAAGCAAAAGTTGTCACATGAGAAGAGATATGTAAACACAGAGATATGTAAAAGATATGTAAACACATTATGATCCATATTTTACTATCCTGAATGTGCTGGGAAAAAAAGCCCAGCTAGATTACATCTACTAAGTGTAACAAAATGATCAAAATATTATATGGGACTTTTGGCATTATTGACAGTACATGAGTGCCTTTGGTTTTGTTACATTATGTAGTACAACATGTATAGATACAGGTGAACAAGTCAGATCTACTGTGAACTAGCTCTCCACAGTAAACTGCATGATCCTTCATGCATACAGGTACATAGCAGTCAGTCATCTCATGAAACACATTACTGCAGTCATATGGACTTTAGCCAGTCTTTTAGACTGTAAAGACAACAGTAACCAACAGTAACAGTAAGTCTGATTTACACTTATATTACTGGGATGAAATAGTTAACTGAAACATAAAACACCATCATTATCAATTTGGTGAGAATCAACACGCATAAAATATATTCAAATGAATTTTTCAGATTACACATCAACGCTACAGACTATTATATAATCTTATAATCAATAACTAACAAAACAGTAAACAATGCTTATGCTGTGAGGCTCCAGGGTTATCATTACAATAGTCAGAGAAAGGATCCTCAGGATTGCACAAAATGCTAAACTACCCTCTAAACATACTTTAAGAAAAACACCTAAATCACATATTGCAAATTCTGTACAGTATTATCAGTATAGTTTGTTTTATTCAATATTTTACCAAGAATAGTTTTTCTTTCACTTGAGTAAAGTATGGTACGTTGCTTTGCCCATCCCTGGAATAAATTGTTGGTCAATTTAAAAAAATAATGCCATTTATTCTTTCCATGCACAAAAAAATCATTTGGGAAAGTCATTGACTTGGAAATGACAGTTGACTTTGGAGGTCATGGTTTTCCTCTCATTTTAGGTGTTACCTTGTGGGATAAGGCCTCATTGAAAAATTATCTGGATGAGACCTGGCAACCCGAAACAGATTTGAAGTTCTCTGCTTCTGACTCTCTCTCTGAGAAGGCTAACTTACTGGACGTGAATGCATCCCTGAAAGCCAGCTTCTTGGGGGGGTTAATTGAGGTGGGAGGTGCTGCCAAGTACCTGCATGATTCAAAATCCTCAATGAAACAGTCTCGGGTAACCATGATGTTCAGCCAGACAACAAAGTTTGAGCAACTCACCATGACTCTTCTGGGCAAAATTTCGTATCCTCAGGTGTTTGAACAGAAAACGGCCACTCACGTAGTCACAGCCACTCAATACGGTGCTCATGCTTTCATGGTGTTTGACCACACAGCCTCAGGAGTTGAAGAAAAGCAGGAGGTGGAAGGAAACATCAATGCAGTGGTGAAGAAGATCCCCTCTCTGGTGATAGAAGGACAAGCTGATTTAAAATTGAATGATGATGAAAAAAAGTTAGCTGATGAAATCAGTGTCACATTCTATGGTGACTTCCATCTTGAGAATAATCCCGTAACATACAGCGAGGCACTTGATGTGTACAAGAAGTTACCCTCTCTATTGAATAGTGATAATTTTGGTGTGCCAGTGAAGGTGTGGCTCTATCCCCTGGTACTGCTGGATTCAAAGGCTGCAACACTGGTGAGAGAAATCAGCATAAGCCTTGTGTCAAAAACAGAACATACAGTGGAGCAGTTTGGAGAAGCAGAAATGAGACTCAATGATTTACTTGGAAGCAGAACTGTGCAGAATTTCCCTGACCTGAAAGCCAGGTTACAAAGATTTCAGGATTTCTACAGTGATTATAAGTTGGTGTTCCAGAAGGCACTGTGCAAGGTCCTGCCTGCTATTCGGGGTGGGGGGCAAGAAGAGCAGGCATTAACTGAGATCTTAGGCATCCACAGTCAGTCCCCCTTTACAGCCAGTGAGGTGAGCAAGTGGTTGGACAGCATTATCACTGAATCACAAGTACTGAGCTCCTATACCAAGGGACTGAAGGACATCACAATTATCACATCCTCAGGTCAGCTCAGTACTATCCTTTTTGACCCTGATGTCGACACAGTTGTATGTTTGACCTTCACCTCACTGACAGAAAATGACGAATTCCTACAAACTCTAGAAGAATTCCTGAAATCAAAGAATTTTGATAAGCTGAAGCAGCTGAAGACTGTGATGTTAACTTCAAACGATCCTTGGTTCTCTTCTCCTCAAATATCACAGAACATAAGAGAGAACCTTTCTCTCTTTACAAGTTTTTCCACAGCCAACAAAGGCAACGAGAGGATTCAGTTTGTCATTGCCTCCATCCCTGACTCCAACAATCCAGGTACCTCCATTTATCTTTATGAAAAGGGCAGTCTCACAAATCCTAAGTTCCGGCCAGTGTCCAAGCCACCCCAACCCACTCTGAAGACCCCAGAATCCCTGCAGCTTCAGAATTCCCCAACTGGAGAGACGGTGCGATACAGAGTTGAATACAAACAGGTAAAACCTGCAGACTCTGGAGCAAAAGCTGACCAGCAAGAATGGCATGTCAGAGAAACTGTAGATTCAGAAGTAACCTTCAAGCAGATGGGACTCCAGCCAGGGATCCAATACTTGGTTCAGTACAGAGCTGTTAGTGAAGTGGGAGTGAGTGAACCCAGCAAACCTATTCGCTTGACATCCAAACCAGTTCCTAAGGGTGAGTATACAATCACCCTTCAATACAGGTTTTAATAGTGCATTCTCTATAGGTCAATAATGTTGGGATTCTTCACTTGCTATAATGGAGAGCCCATCAAATTTGTAAACACAGCACCAGATGTACAATTATCATTGTAATGAATTAATTTGAGTCATCTGCTACAATACAACTGATATTAATATTACAATTAATATAATATTAAAACCATCTAAATTATTTCCAGATGCAGATACAGACTGTGTTGTCGTGGGCGGTAATGGAGGCGGTCCATTCTCATTCTTGACTCCATGTGATACTTTGTGGAAGATTGGGGTTTCAGTTAGGTCATATTGTGTAAGTGCAGACTTCTTCATTGTGTTTTGTCTTTATTCTATTTACATGTATATATCAAGAGAAATGCTGAGTTTTCCTGGAAAAAAAAAATGACCACTACATTATGACCACTCTTGTAAACTCAGTGGACATGGTGTAAACATGTCATAAAAATGACTAGATTAGTTTTGGTCATTCTTTTGGATTTCTATCCACCAGAGATGTTCACAAGTCATTTTTCCCAAGTCCAAGTCAAGTCTCAAGTCTTTGTGCTCAAGTCCAAGTCAAGTC
>JBBIGA010117429.1:0-10417 GCA_037576975.1 Alestes dentex | reverse complement strand
GACTGCGGTGTTAGTTTCAGAAGTTTGGAGCAGTGTGAATACTGCTGCAGCAAGCATTATGGACAGTTGAGCTAGTTCATGATTTCGTACAGTGACTGGAAACAAAGCTAGTATATCACCTTTGCATGTTCTTGTCTGAGCCCTGAGACTGGGGAGCCCTAGTAATAGCAGTTGTTTGTTTTGTGGGTGGCCAGCCAGTAGGGGGTGCTGTATCCCCTGCTGACTTTGAGTCATTGTGTGAGGGGTTCAGTGGAGTTTTGCCGTCTAGGGAGATTAAAAGAGAGGCAGAGCAAAGCACCAACGTTAGGACAATACAAGATACAAGTTACGATATATTTGGATAAATATGAACAAAACTGACAAAGGTCCAGAGGAAGACCTTTACAAGGAGGCTCAAAATCATTAGCATGACGGCCATGTCCACATTCACTATTAGGATAAAACCTATTATGTCCAAAATGGAAAAAAATCAGGAGAATGGAAAATCATTCTTAAGTTTAGTTTAATATAATGAGGTTTTATTCCAGTTCCAGTGTTAACAAATGACAACAACAAAGTTATTACATGTAATTATCTGTTCACCAGTTATTTCTGTCATGCTATTTGCCTTCACATTTAGTCATTAGCAAGGCTTGTAGTGATTGTAGTGATTCTGAACACTATTTTTTTTTTGTGAAATCTAATTTTGTTGCATTAATATTTTTGCTATTTGTTTGTGTCTTTTTGGGTTTTTTTTTTTGGTTTTTTTTTTGCAGTATATCACAATCACAGTTGTCACTTTTCTGCAATTGTTTTTAATTAAAACACCAATTACAAACTTTAAGGCAGAGATTCCAACCTTTTTTCTTCGGCAGACTTTGGCAGCAGTGCTGCAGGCTGTGTGTGTACCTGGCCACTGGACAGACTTGTGTCTGACTGGAGGAAACAGAGGAGAGTTGTTCTGAGGTACGATTGCTGGAAACATCAGCCTGTGTCCATATCCTGTCGGTAGTTTCCGTGGCAACAGGAAGTCCTGGGTGACAATGGGGCAAAGGAAACAAGAAACCTTTCCTCAGCCAAATTGGCACTTAACGGGCCTAAACAGTGACTCAGTGTGGCATCAGCTGCTTGCCCACATGGTGAGAGGTTTAAGTGGGACAGAGGAGGCCTGATCTCAAAACAGTGATTAGTAGCTGCTTGGGTAACCGGAGCTCGCTCTGGGTGAGGCACACAGGATGTAGCCTGATGGGATGCATCGTGTGGCTTTTGTACTGTGTTCACAAAACTGATGAATAATTCATGCTCACTCAGACCAATCAATTTCTTTAAATGAGAGGATGTTTGTATACGGAAAGAGAGACTGTCGTATAATAATCATAATCTTTTATTAATACCGCTGCGCACTGAGCTGTGACTCAGATTCACATTAGTAGACTGATCACTGAAAGCTTCCCTAACAGTTCCCTTGATGATCTGCTAATGAATGTAAGTGGCCCGAGCCCTCTTTTGTCCCTATTAAAGGATTACAGGTGGAATATGAGGAGAAAGTACATTTACAGAGATACATGACATTTTCTACTTAGGGTTATATATTTGATCTTACCTGCACATTTCAGATCACTTTGATGACAGTAATTAATATATATAATATTTTTAATAGTCACAAAAATGTTTTTGTAAATGTTTTAATGCTTACAAGCTTCACCATATTACAGACTTACCATTTTATGCTCGGCACCCAAACTTTTCTAGTGTTTAAACTGTCTTTGGGGCATCAGAGTGTTAATATTTGTTTTTAACAATACTTTAAAATAGAAAATCATCAAAAACTGTTGTTTTGTTTTGTATTTTTTGGCAAAAGCTACTATTCACACTAACGAAGAAGACATAGTGAAGAAAATAAAGCAGTAGTGTGAACAAATAGCCCGTACTGTCAAGTAATTGAAATGAGAATTGATTCACATTTCGGAAAAAAAAAAAAAAAATGGCAGGAGGTCTCCAAATGTTTGACTAACAGCATATGTGGTGCCAAATGGCAGTTCTTACCGGTCGGGGGTGGGGGTTGTTCCTGCGGTGGGCAGAGGAGGGTCTGGGACGGGTGGGCTTGGCCTGGGCTGGATAGCTGAACTCCTGGGAGTAGGTACTGAGCTGCACCTGAGGCCCCATCTCCCCTTCCCGCACTGACTGAGCCTGGCTCTGCAGCACTGAGCATATACTATAACTGAGTGGCCTCATTAGGACCTCTCCGCCTCCCTCTGTTCCACACACCACCTCCCTGCATACGCTCTCATGCTCACAGCTTTTACCTAAGAATCGTTCCTCCATTCTTCTCTTTCTGCACTAATCTGTCTCCCCATCTCTCCTCTAGCAACGGCTCTTCTCGGCTCCACTTTCTTTTTTGTCTGTTGTTCTTCTCTTTTCTGTTGGTGTCCAGTTTGTTGCAGGGCCCGCACCGTTGTCACTCTCACACCAAAGTGATTTATGAGAGCACAAGAAGAGAAAAGCCATGTCCATAACTCTTAAAGGGGCTGTGGCATACATTTTCTGCATTTTATTTTTATCCATGAGGTTCATTTATGAAGATGTGTGTGTTTGTGTACCAAGGAGAACATTGGTGACTAACTCTGCCTCTCGTTTCTGCTTATTTATTTCCTCCTCCCCATCTTCTTCCCACCCCCTCAAAACTTACTCTTAACACCATGCCTTGCTTACTTTTGCCTTAACTTCTGACTTTTCTTTGACAGGAGTTGTTTAGGTGAACTTAACTGACAGTAACTTGGTTGAATAGCGGACAAATAGCTAAACGCTGTAAATGTACATGTGCAAATACAGCAATAAAGGATTGTGCAATTTTAGCAGCAATTTTAGCAGCAATACAGAACGGCAATAAAGTAATTGTGCAAACTGTAGCATCAGTGATAGAGAATGTCATGTTTTACATTTTAAACACAGTGTGCAGTATTTAAAACAGAGTATTTTTAACAGGTAATTGGGGTCTTAGTTGTTCAAGGGGGTGGGGTGAGGTAGGGGAGGGGGGTGATTGGTGGTGTGGTTTATGCTTCAGTTCCGGTTGAGGAGTCTGATGGTCTGAAAGAAGAAACTGTTCTCCATCCTGGCAGTGGAGGCCCGTATGCTACGGAACCTTTTTCCAGATGGGAGGAGGGAAAAGAGAGTGTGTGAGGGGTGAGTGGGGTCGTCCACAATGCCGGTGGCTTTGCGGAAGCAGTGTGTGGTGTAAACGTCTGTGACAGAGGGAAGAAAGACCCTGATGATCTTCTCAGCTGTTCTAACAATCCACTGCAGGGTCTTGTGGTCCGAAACATTGTTATTCCCGTACCAGGCTGTGATGCAGCTACAGAGAATGCTCTCTACGGTCCCTCTGTAGAACATGGTGAGCCGGTGATGGAGCCGGTCCACGTGTGGTTTTGTTCCTGTACCTTTGAAACGAATGTATGCAAATTAAGTCTGTTCTGATTGGCTGTAGTGTTTCTCTTTCTCAGTCAAAAAAAATAATATTTGGACTGAAATATTGTCAGTGTGAATGGGTGGGGCTACATAGGCAAACACAACTTTTGTGATATCACAAATACAATGAATTCAAAATGGTCCTCTTCTGGACATTATTTTTCATATGGTCTGGGGTTGGAGTGATTTGGTTGGGTGTTTTGACTGTGAGTGGTATCTTTTTATTTTAATGTAGAAAAAAGGTTTTCCATGTTATGACACCCTAAAAAACCTTTCTGCTCTTTTTCCTCTAATCATGTCACAGATCAAATTACACAGTGAAACACAGTGTAAGAAACAGAAGGTGATTCAGGCACTGCAGCTGTGTTATGTCTTATAAACTCCAGTAAGCAGAGAGAACAGAGAATCAGGGTGTTTGACAGGTGTATGGGCACTTATGCTTCAACAGCTTCTGGTCCCTCCTGTCTCCCCTGGTTCAGTCCCCTGGAGGTCAGAGTACCGAGGGGCCACTTTGCTTCTGACCATCAATAATTCAAGCTGTCACAGTGAGTGTGGTTTGGCATCATGTCCCCACTAGGCCTGAGAAAGTCTGCCTTAATCTCTATCTCCAGCCGACAGATAAAGCACTGTGAACCGACAGTAAGATGCTTTGAAGGATTTGGAACACACACGAAAAAAGTATGAGCAATGAGGAGTCCATGATGGAACAGTCATTCCAAACTGTTGGATATTTGCTCTAGACATTGATTTAAAAAGCTGAACCTAAACAACAAGGCAAATTGACATAAAGGGTCAGAAATGTCATGCCACACAAATAAGGTATCTAAAAACTAGGTTAAACTGTCATTACTCCCCAATCAATGGTAAAGCCAGTTCCAGTAAAACACAAGACGAATAAGGTAATTTCCTCCAGCATCAATAAAAATCCTGTGTAGGTTTATGGGATCATATGTTCCCTCTTACTATAGCATTATGGTTACCTTTAAATGACAAAAAACTAAAGCATTACAACAATTTAACAAAATCATGAAAAGATAATGAAAAAATCTGATTTGTTCAGTGTGAAAATGTAACATGGACCTGTAGTAAAAACCTGACTGGAAGAAGATGCATTTTATTTAACAGAGATGCCAATAATTGCAAAATGTGGTTTATTTTAAATGTACAGTTTGACACTTGAAATTTTTGGATTTTAAATTTAAACCTGGAAAAAATGGATGAAGTCAAACAAGTTAAATGAAAACTAAATATTCAAGATTCTACTTCTTGAACACTTCAGTATTCAAGAATCTTCTTTGGTAGGCACTAGGTGGCTGAACTCACTGTTGCTTGCCCTTCACTGTGGCCTTGAGCCTTGTATAGAGGCTCCCAAAGTTCTGCAAAGAAATGAGAAAAACTTCAAAATAATGGCATATAAAGAAGTAATTTGTGCTTCAGTTTCTGATAGGAAGTGGTCCATTTAGTAGAATTATATAACAAACCTGGATTGCATAGTACACTACTCCTAAGTAGCCTGCAATACAGCCTCCCAGGAACAGATCGAAAGCAGCAGGCTTCACCCTAAGCAAAATATGTAAAATAATGAGATAAGCTTTTTTTAGCTTTATTAGTTTACTAGGAGCTGTATTAGATTACCAGAATTACAAATGTAACAAGGTCATAGAATGAAATACATCCAACAGAATTTACAATGACCAGTTTTTATTATTCCGTGAGGTAGATGAGAACAGGACTACTATTACTGAGAGAGCTCTAGGTTCAGTTCAATTGCAGAAGTTCCATTACAGAAGGTAATTGTGTTGGTGCATTTGGAAGATGGCCAGTCATAGATCTTGATAGCAATTACTTAAACTGAATCCAGTTCAAGCAGGCTGTTTTTATGAGTAATAACAGATACAGACTTCAAAAAAGAAAAAAAAAATCTAACCTGTACATCATCATTGGTTGCTTCATTTGATCAAAGAATGTAACGTCAGGATCCCTACACAAAGATAAAAAAAACATCCAATCTATTAAAGGGGAATTCCACCTCTTTTCAATATTTCTGCAAGATTAAATGATTAAGTAAACAAAAGCTTCATCCAAAACTGGAGGCATACTTCATTACTTGATTTCGAATTTCTAAAGGTTTAGCACTACTTTTATTATGATACATATAATAATTTTCTGTATGATAGTTTGCAGCTTGGGACAGAGCCAGTTTTATTCTAAAGGAACTTGAAATGATTGTATACTCTGCCTAATGCCTGAAACAGTTTTGGCATAAACATTTGGCCAAAAATGTACAAACAGGTTTTGGTTTGAAAATGCCTTTATCAAGACCCTTGGCTCCTAAGTACTGTAAAGATTCCACAGTCTGTGTGTTTTTCCACAAGAGCCCTTTTCACTTGCATGTGTAGAAGTGTGTATACGTACTTGCGGTCCAGGCGGAAGGTGTGTCTGTAGACTTGCTGAAGGTAGCGTCTGAACTCCTGCTCCAAGCTATTGATGAGGAGAATGTGTTGTGGTTCTTTGTCCATTAGCTGAGTGGCTCGCGGGACAGATGTCAACATGGACATCAGTGCAGACAAACGACTATCCAGGATATCCTTCAAAATGTAACGAAATATAAGACCACACAGTAAAACGTAGCAACATATCTATCAGGTGTGCTACAAAGTAACTGATTTATTTTATTGATTTACCAAACTGCCCCTGAAGACTTGGATTTCCTTTGGATAACCCTACACCACAAAGCAAACAGAGAGAGTACCTATTAAGAAAGCAGCTTAAAGAGTGTGGAATAGACTAATGTGTCCTATAAGGAACACTATTTAATATATTATCAAAAATTTTCTTTGGGATTATTGATTAGTGACTGTATGGCAAAAAAAGTGAACAATACTGAGGTAGGAATTTCAACTTCTCTCTCACCTTGTCTGACAGATTATACATGTACCGCACCAAGGACTCAGCAATAATGACTGTATTACGCTTGATTTTTCTGATGTCCACTTGTGACCTGCATGGATGTATGGTAGATCAATGCAAGTTGAGATTACACAGAGTAAAGTTCACTCAGTGCTTCTAGACTGAACTCTCACATGGTGTCAAGGATGGAGCCCCTGCGCTCTGATCTGGGGTCTTCTAGGTGAGAGAGGGTAAATCCTGGAATGTGTCTCATGCCATAGCGCTCATGTTCCCATGCTACTGTTGACTCCTGTAGGGAGGGGTAGCCAGTATTCAAAATGATGAATTACACTCTTTTATAGATGTATCATGAAAACTTAACAACAGCAAAACAGTTTTAAAGAGCCTGTAAACAAAAACCAACATATAGTAACAGCAAAAACTGCATAGTAAGGAGCAAAGTAGATATCATCTTATACGTATTATTTTAATAAAAAAAAAAACAACTCAAAAGTAAAAGAAACTCAGCTTAATACATTAGCCTTAAAGAAAATGTAAAGGTAAACCCGTATTCGTACTGTACAGTTTACACTGAACTCCTGCAGTGCTAGAATGTAAAATATCGATGTTACCCCTGTAATTCATGCACGTGCGTTTTCTTTGGTATGCACTGTTGTTTTGTTTGGTATAAGCAGGGTAAATACAGTAATAAATTCATTTAATTTACAGTAATAACAATACAGGGCTTTAAGAAGAACAAAACGAAAAACACGAGAACACTCGAGACGCTCCACGGGGGATATTCTGGACTGCAGCTGCGTCAAAGGGCAGCAGCCAATCAGCAGCAAGGAGAAATAAATAATGTTCTCAGATTGGCTACTTTCAAACCTCCCGCCTCTGAGTACAGCGGTATTTCACCATCCCAAGACGCTCTTTCGTTGTGTTTCTCTCCACAGTACCAAAAAATGTATAGTTATTTCTTATATGGAAATGTGGCTGAATTTACGTTTATTTTACAAAACGAGTAAATTATATTTTTCTGAATAATTTAGCACTTCAATGTATGAAAATCTATACATTGCCATGAAAATGTATATATCCACCACGCCCCCTCATCCTCATGATGGGTTGTTTATGTTTGGCCATTGTGCTTAGCAACCCAGTACAAGGACGGGGGGCGTGGCGGGCGAGGCCCGGACGTCACAAAAGCAACCAAAAAAAAAAAAGCGGAGGATATCTGCAGTTTCGGCGTTAGTGCGGCAGTTACGGAGAACAATTATTAGTTGGGTTCTCAGAAAAAATCCACATTAGACTGAAACTGCGACTGCTGATCCGCATTAAAGTGGGAGTTCACTGTATATATGTTTTGTGTGATATCATGTTCTTATTCATTTGTGGTTATTTCATAGACTGTTTTGGTATTGCATTTTGTCTGTTCCGATTTGCAAGCCTCAGAAAAAATAAAAATTACGAAAATGCAAAAACTATCATGATACCTGCAGGTTGATCTTCTTGTGCACTGTTCCAAACCTCACCCATGGAAACCTGGAAGAAATCACCTGCAGGGGTGAAACAAGTGCATATATGCCAGAGTAAGTCAGTGAAAGAAGCAGCTATTTGCAAGATACAGAATAATGCTGTAATAAATGGGCTGGCCTGCCCTATATTAATTTTTACCTCTTCCAGCTGCTGGATGAAGCTATACTGAGGAGTGCCTGGTTTTGGCGGCCTAGACAAATGGAGGAAAAGCTCATCCCCAGAACCAAGAGAGTCCAAACAGAGAACAAACGCCACGCTGTCATGTAGCAGACTTGATTCTACATGGTAAAGAATCACAGATAGTGAAACATATAGGAACATAGATTGAGCTCTGCAACAATGTTTCCTGTTACTCTTTGTTTCGGATACTCCAGCACACCAAGGAGAGGGAGGTTATTTTGACAGCCAAACTTTCTTATCAAGAATGAAGTCACACCAGCTATGTTCAGTTCTGCAGTGAGCAGTCATGACACAAATATATATTTATATATCTACAAAACATTACAACTCTCATGACCATTTATAATTATTGCAATAGAACGTTTTGGGCACATATCCTGTATTTGCGTGTTTGCCTGACCAAGGTGAGGTAGTTTAGCGCACTGCTGGATCATGAGCACATAAACTTTTTACTAACCTGCATGGTCCATATTTTCCTCAAGCCAGCGCTTGGTGCCAAGAAAATTATATTTCCCACCACCAGTAAGCGAGAAAAGGAGGTGATACCTGTGAACAACAGAGCCCAAAATAACTCAGCATCAAAATAAGTACAGGTGTCAGCATTGTATTATATAAATACATAGGTATATAATATAAGTTACCCTTCCGCTAATGCTATAGATCCATTTTTAATTAACTGTTTTTGTAAAGTCATGCAGACATACATTTATATACATCCACCAAAACTGGCTTACAGCAGTTTAGCCCCACTCAGTCATGATAAAGTTATAATGAGTGTTTCAGTTTGGAGTGCTTTTTGAATGAGGTACAATGTAGGGAAGATCAGAACACAATCAGAACAGATGTTATTTACATGTTTAATTCTAACATGATAGAGCTTTTTTTTAATCATTTTCTAACAAGATAGATGGTTTATCTTTTTCTGGCAATTGTATTTGTTGACCTTGTGGGAATTGCTTCAAAAACAGATTTTTCAAGAAGTGGTGAGGGTGAAATCCTAAGTTCTGGGTCCACACAGAACTTAGGATCTGTATAAAATGCATACTTTACTTTTGAAAATAGAGAATTTAACCACATAACAGATAACAACTGAACTAGGAGGGAAGCATTTATGGATTGGGAAAAAAGTGATATCTACATTTTAATTTTCATTATTATTTTTATGCATGATGTCCATGATTGAGAACTTGTTATATATAGTTATTTAATTAACTTTATTAGGAATAGTTGATTCAAACAGAACATTTTATGTGCTAGATAACTCACGGAGCTTTGTTGCGAGGATCACTGTAGAGTCGTTGAAAAAGACGAACCAGTTCTAGAAGAGTAGCGACTCCGCTGCCATTTGAGTCTGCTCCATATGCCAGCCACTGTCAAATAAATATGTTAACAGCCCGAAATAAAGAAAAACTCGCAGTGTGTTTAATCTCTCCTTTTTTGAGGAAATGATTAAACTGCAGTGTATTACACAGTTTGCCAGCCTTAATTGTCTAACAGAAGATTCAGCTCCAGTCCTTTAGTGCATTAGGGATTGTTCACATCTTAATTGGCCAGATTCATTAAATGATACAGCTTAATGGTCTGGGAAGAAAAGAGGGATAAAGACAATAGCTAACTCAGCAAGAGTTATATATGGAGCAAGAAATGTAAAACCAACAAAAAAGCAATCAAGCTTCTCAGAAGGTCACCAGTACCTATGGGCATTTAACATGGCCTTGATAGCAAAAAAAGAAATTGGAAGAAAATTGGTTGGATAGTGTAAGTAGCTGAGAAGATACAGGGCTGGACAGTCTGATAAGAGCTTTCACATCTCACTCAGCAACAGAAGAAATAAAATCAGACTGCTTTTCCCTCATAAGCATGGGAAGTCAAAAGCATTGGTGGGACTATGGTGCAATGAGGCACCCTCACTTCATCATTACCCTGGAGATTTCATATCTCAGATGACTTTGGACACTCAAGGGACATAAAAGTTGTCTGAGTCCATAAAAGTAGAGAAAAATGAATTGCTTTGCTGTTTAATGGATCATTACGGCTATATTAATCACAGATGCGGGAGATGATTAAAGAAAATTCATCTCTACGAGTTATGTGGTAAACTCATGGGCGCTGGAACCATTATAGCAGTTTTCAAAATAATTCGTTTTGTCCCCCCACTTTTTGTTTCGCGGACAACGGCCGAGGCTTTGCACGCGCGCAACCACCCCACCCCCTGCAACGGCCGAAACTCTGCAAGTGCGCAGCACGTTAAAAATGCTTCTGCCGCCCCTGGGTAAAATAATGCATGAATTCCTGTGTGTGTTTGTGTGTGTGTGTGTGTGTGTGTGTGTGTGTGTGTGTGTGTGTGTGTGTGTGTGTGTGTGTG
>JBBIGA010117428.1:0-10418 GCA_037576975.1 Alestes dentex | reverse complement strand
AACTGTAACAAATACGTCTCCTCATCCCATAATGCACAGCGCAGCTGACTACGGCAGCTGGATTAGTGCAAAAAGGCACAATACTTCGAGTTCGGATCATGTTCTCACCACAAACGAACCGCTCCAGGGTTCGTCTGAAAGCGTACCCAGACCATCTCTTCAAGGAGGTCTCGGTACGCTTTTTTGGTCCGCTTTTGGTTACATTCACACCTGCCCAAACGAACCACACCAACTAGGAAAACGAACTCTAGTGCGATTCAACTGAACTAAATGAGGCATGTTTGAAAACACCCAAAGACTCAGCACTGGTCATTGCTCTTATAGATCTAAACCAGAAAGCTCACACTTGACCTGAAGGATATGAAACTTAGACATCTTCATAAAATGCAACCATGGAAACTATCAGAATGGCCTACTGGCCAGAGACAAGAACATACTGATGAGCAGATGACCTGACAGACATACCATAAGAAAGACAGAGAGACGGGCAGAACAAGACAGACAGAATGACAGAGGAGTTGACAGACATGCAAAGAAGGTAGCAGACAGATAAAAAACAGAACTCTGTCAGTCAGTCAGACAGACGTGTCAGAAAGCGTTAGATGAACAGATTGGAGGAGGTGGAAACTCTTCCTCTTTTATAAGTCACGCATCTGCTGCATCATGTTGTATCAGTGAAGTGAGTGGACAAGAGTTTTAGCAGCTTTTTAAAAAGAACCCACTCCTTTCACTCCTCCTCAGCCATCACACCTCGCGTTTCCTGCTGGCCTGCGTCACACTGTCCCTTAAAATAAAAAAAAATAAAAAATATTTAAAAAAAATCGGTAGCTCCTTTCAAACACAAACGATCTGTGGTTTTACACATTCTGTATTTTTATAAATTTTAGTTCATCTACCTACATACACATGTGCGCGCGCGTGCGCGTGTGTGTGTGTGTGTGTGTGTGTGTGTGTGTGTGTGCGTGTGTGCGTGCGTGTGTGTGTGTGTGGTGCACAGAACAGACCACACACAGCAGTGCTCTTGGAGGTTTTAGACACCTAAGTGTCACTGCTAGGAATAGATCGACTATAAATATCCAACTAACGTTGTATTTATATTGCTGCTGTCGGAACAAAACCCCATATCTCCATTTTTGTCGATGCAATCATGTTTGAGAGCTGGACTTCTTGTGTGTTATACTAACATCAATACTGATACCAAAAAATCTTCAAATACAACATCTGAAACATGAGATGGAACATGAGCAAGTGACAGATGTGTTCCTTCTGTTTTTTTTTCCTGATTTTCTCCCCACCTTTTGACAGAACCACCAACAGCAGATGGCTGCTTCCTGCTGGTCACATGAAACCAACCACCTCTTCATTTCAAACTTAACCCATGCGAACAGACACCCATGCTGGCCAACATCATTGTGAAATTGTGAAAGTGACCATTTTGCCATATGCGAACACACGACAGCACACAGTGTGAACAGCACAAAATTCTTCTCTGTATTTAAACCCATTCACCAAGAGAGGCAGCGGGCAGCCAGGAACACGGCGTCCGGGGAGCAGTGTGTGGGGACGGTGCCTTGCTCAGGGAACCTCAGAGGTGCTCAGCAGTCTTGGGATCATGCTGAGTGATGGGCAGTGAGGGCAAAACTCAGGACAGTCTGTTAGATCCAACGTCCTTTACATAGAGTATATTTTAAAGTAAAATAAAAGTAAAGTGGCCCCTTATAGTCATGCGTGAACACACCCCAGCACACAGTGTGATCAATGTGAAATTCTTTCTCTGCATGTAATCCATTCACCAAGTGAAGCAGTGGGCAGCAAGCGATGCAGCACAGGGGGAGCAGTGTGTGTGTGGGGACGGCACCTTGCTCAAGGGTACCCCAGTGGTGCCCCTAAAAGTCCTGGGATTCAAACCCACAGCCTTCTGACTGAAGGCGCAACTCTTTAACCACTAGGCCACCAGCCTGTTTAATCTGCGGGATACAGAGAAATTGGCAAACGGAAAACCGAGAAATGAATCAGAACTGGTTTTGATACAAACTTCATATAAGTGGACCATAGGGAATAACAAAACACTATAAAAATGTAGGACACGGGCTGTCTAAGTATACAGGGGTGTCAACATACGACAGTGTCAACATACGACGCGGCGAGTTTACGACGCTCATAAAAACGTCAACAAATTGAGACATGAGTGTTTCAGCTTACGCCATTAGTGCTGTACTTACGGACTATGTGGCCGAACTAGTTTGGTTGTGCGCGGCGGAAGAATACGCAGTAACGTGGCTTATGAGTGAGAGAGGTGGCATCCCCCAGTACGGCACAGTGTATTCATGTCCTTTTCCTTTTTCTGTGGCTTAGTTGTGTTTTTATGTTCTAGATTATGAGTTTATAGTGTTCGACTTACACCAAAAATCGGGTTACGTCACCGTCGTAGGAGCGAAACGGTGTCGTAACCCGAGGACCCCCTGTGCTTTGAACTTTGAGCAAGATTTTGCTGAACAAGAACAAATATTCACAGTTAACTTTTCTAAACATATCTCCTTGTCATAATGTCGGCACTCATCAGCATTTTTGGGCCAAGAGAGTTTCAGTAGGAGCTTTTACCAACAGTCCAGTCTTTCATTAGTCAAAGGCTTCTCTTCATACCAAGAAAGACACAGCCAAACATGAAGTTGAGTGCTGCAGCTAAATATACCTGCATTGTATTACTGAACAGAAAGGGAAGACCCGTGTGTGTGGCGGTGTATTGCTGTGTTAGCAGGGCTCAGTAAACTGGGGCCTAACACAGTCCCAGATCAGCAGGATTCATTCACAAAATGCACACGTGCCCATGCCTTCAAACAGACTCATTGAAGTCCACTTGGCCCTGTTAAGTAGTCCTAATCGCCCAGCTTATTTGGGGCAGCCGGACGTGAACGTGTGGGTTGTTAGTAGGAAGCTTTTGACAGATGATCCAGCCTCATGTAAACAGGGGCGGGACAGATGGCGCACAAAACTTGCCTTCATGTAATTGCAATTTTAAAGTTTGATTTAATAAAGGTACATAGAATTTGGCTAGTAGTTCCTGTAAAGTGGAAAACACAGGTTCAGACATCGTAAAACACAGGGAGCAAAAATGTTCAGTCAGAAAGGAACTTCAAACTGTGGAAGGAGTGGTGAACAAAGGTTTCACTTCATGGGTATCCCCTGAACCCACATTCCCCGCCTGGTGTGTGAGCACTGTAAGGGCACTGTTTAATGAACCAAAGGCAACTTATTACACAAACTGTGCATAGCCCCATCTAACCAAGCCTGGGCCGGCTGGTGGCCTAGTGGTTAGGGAGTTGCCCCTGCAATCAGAAGGTCGTGGGTTTGAATCACAGGACTGCTAGTGGCACCACTGAGGTACCCTTGAGAGAGGTATACCCCACACACAGAATGTCACATTGTTCACACTGTGTGGTTTGGTGTGGTGTGTTCGCATGTGACTATTAGAGGCCACATTACTTACTTTACTTTGCTCACAAGATGCAACATTTAAGCATTAACATGAACAAGACTGAGGCAATCCAGAAAAAAAAAATTCAGTGATGAAGAGAGAGTGGTGTTAGTAAATTAAGGTATTTTCTATCAAAAGGATGGAAGTGAACTCTGAAAGTCTAATAACATGGACTGCACACATCAACTGCAGTCACATCACTGTATAATCTATAAAGTGTCTTCTCATACTTGAACATCTGAGAGTTTAAAGTGTTATTCTGATAACACATTCAGCACATGATCAAGGCTCAAGCCCTCACCTAACTGCTTGGTCCACTGTTGTTGTCCCCCAACAAAATGCTTATTTAGATCCTAAAACATTTTTTCTCTTTATTATAAAAGGACCAAAATCCATGCAAAACTATCCTTCATAAATGGTGTTTCAGAAACTTTAAGGCGCACCCATTACCAACACAGCTGCTCAAGTACGTACACACACACACACACACACACACACACAGTTTGTATAATATCCATTGAAAACAACTGCTTATAGAAAGGGATGCTCTTGAACAGCTGCGCATGGGCCCAGCGTAACTATTTCACATTCATACCTCCAGGACAATGTGTCCCTCTCTAGCCGTGCTAAGTATAACAAGTTAGTCGTAACGCCCCATAGGATGCATGGCGAGGGCCAATATTTTTTATGCAAGATTTATTTATATGTACATTGTGTGTGTGCAAACATGTCAGTTTAACCTAAGTCTGTCAACTTTTTTCATCCGGCTGAAACACTCCTTATAACTTCAACAATGAAGGGCATGCCTGCATCCCGTTTTTTTTTTTTTAAGGATAGCTTCCAAACGCAGAAATTATGGACCAAGGAGTAAATTGTATCTTTTAAAAAGAGTGTGAAAAAACTCCATCAAAATCTAAAAAAAAAAAAAAAGGTGCAGAATGATTACCACTCATTAGTTTCTCATCCTCCACTAGAGTGGTGCTGGCTGTTATTGTACAAAATGATTCTTTCAAACAGAGTCAGCACTGGGCTAAACAGGGCTTTGTTGTGGTATGAATGGTGCGTGCGCGCGCGTGTGTGAGTGAATGTTTTTTCGGGGGTCCATTTACTAAATCCAGACGACTTGCAGAGAGTATCTTTCAGTGCGTGGTGAGGGGAGGAGATGACACCATTGTGTGTTTCACACCCCGAACGCAAGGAGATCTGGCATAATCCGCTATTGTGATTAAGTCGCGGACACAAAGGCAGCTCAGACAAAGCCGTCAAACAAGCCAAGAGGCTTTCTGCTGTATAAATCATGTGCAGCTCTACATCTGAATGACATTATCAGATAAAGTAATAGCCAAAAATGACCTTGATGGTCATCCTCTCAAACATAATCAGCCAAAACATGTTTGGTGTCTGAAGTTTGTTTCTTTACATTTACGGCATTTAGCGGACGCTCTCATCCAGAGTGACGTACATCAGTGCTTAAGTAGTCCACATCTGTTCTTCATACCTTCACAGGTACACTGTAAAAAAAATCTGTGATTTTAATGGTGAAACAATGTATAATAGTGAAGGAATAAAAATGTATTTGAAAAATATTAAATTACTGTTAAATTACTGTTAAAAAAATTTTTTTTTTTGAAATGCTGTAAAAAAAAAACCCCTGAAATCTGCTAAATTAAAGGTAGATTACAGTTACTTGCTAAACAGTAAGTCTATATATTATTTACAGAACAAGGCTGTTACACATGCCTACTCATCCTGTATTACTCACAGTAGATCCTAACCATATTAAAAACAAGAATCTACTTTCAGTTTTATAGAAATACACCATACCTTCAACATGTATACAGCACTTTCTCAATCAATCATGAATGAAAGACTACTCTGTCACCTTAGTTTTTTTAATCGAATGAATCTTTTTGCAATAAATATCATTCAAATTGCAATAAGAAAATGATTAAAAGCAAGATCGCGTGGATTTTTAATTTTAAAGTGTACGTGAACCTACACAACAGAAATATAATTAAAAAATATATACAAATAAAAAAAAGAAATGCATGAAATGCATGGTCTGTCCCTAGCGTTTCTGGCCACGTCGGCGCGGTAGGTGAGAAGGAAACGGAAGCGGATTTGGCGCGCTGTGCTGTTGGCGGTCTTGTAGCGGAGCAGTTTGTGTCGTCTAAGCGATTTGTGAGCAGCAGTCAGGATAGTACTGCTTATTCGATTTTGGCTCGTATAAAAGCTTTTAGAGTCAGCAAAGCAACTGGAAGTGTGGAATATTTGTTCTTACTCTCATATTTTGAGTATTGCTGTTTCATTGTAAAGTAGATCTCTGGAAGTCCGTTAGTTAAATGAACACACACAAATACCCTGAATTTCAAGGTAGATGGTTAATATTGATTTTAAGTTTGTCAGATGGCTTGTTTAATTGTGAATCAGCGACTTGTTTGAAACTGTGAAATGTACTTGTGTAGTTTTTGTAGCTGCGCAGTCCAAACTCTTAAGGGATATGCACGACACTGCAGACTGCATCGCCACGAACCTCATCCCGTTTACAAATGTGTTGCAGTTGATTGCTAAACAGACGTTTTTCAAATACGAGCCATTAAAGTCACAAATATAATCGGCGACACAGCAGTAATTCGCCTCCTGTGGTTGCTCGTGAGTGTGTCGATCCCACTTTGACATGCAATATTCCACTAAGTGACCGTAAATGCCAAGGTGTACCTGACCTTGTTGCTCACTGGAAGGAGCATATAAAGGAAGGTCGCGCGGCTGACTGCCCGGCGAGAGGAAGCGTTTTTAGAATTAAATCTTCCTTCACATTCCTTTACAAAACACAGAAACTGCTCAGTTAAAAGCATTACTGATTCACAAATGCATCTGACATCAGAGTTAACTTGTGCAACAGCCCATCAGTGTCATGGTGACTTGAATGTAGGTGCAGGCCTATTGGAGGAATGTGAAACTGACTTGCAAAACTTTAGAGTTGTATCTGAGAAATGTTTGCTCGTTTTATATTAAACTACAAGGGCAGTTTCTTCTTCCAGCCAATTCAATGCAGGGTATTGTAGAAGAGATGCAAAATATGCATCGCCTGGGACAGGCATATACTTAAAAAAAAATTAAGTTTGCTTTTGAAGAATGACTTATTAGCAGATGAGGCCTTAACCAAAATATGCGATACGATAAAGGAATCAGACTTGTTTTCTATGTGCCGATGCGAACGGCACACTCAAGAGCTCAGGCTTTTAAACAAGCATTCAGGTATGTGGCGCTACAAAAAAATATTTTTAGGTAGAGATGAAAACTGGACTGATTTGTCTATTATGTACCTGTGAAAGAGACACTGAAATCTTTTTTGGATTCAGATACTTGGCAGAATTGCATTCCAGTGTGTGAGAAAAACAGGCTTTCTAATGTACTCTGTGATCGCACTGATGGTAAAATATTTAAATCCAGTGATTTTTTTTTTCCCCCATGAAAACCCAGAATGCCTCAAACTACTGCTACATCAAGAAGCCTTTGAGGTGGTTAATCCTTTAGGTTCTGCTAAAAAAGAAACAGCATTTTGCAGTGTACTTCTCTCTTCTTAATTTACCAGCTCATCTAGGGTCAAATACAGAGCATATGCAGTGCGCTATGCTATACAGAGAGAAGGACTTCAAAGGCTTTGGTCATGAAAAAGTGGTTTCAGAGTTGCTTGCAGATTTGAAAGACCTAGAGGACAGTGGAACTGCTTTGTCCGATCAGTCTGTAATTAAGGGCACTGTTTATTGCATTGCAGGAGATCATTTGGGCTCACACTGTATTGGGGGGTTCAAATTTCAGTCAGTAAAAAGTATTTCTGTAGGTACTGTCTGACTACCAGAAATGAAATTCAGAGTAAGGACGCAAATTCATGTGGCCCACTACGCACTGTTGAGAGCTACAGCTGTGCTGTTGATCAGTTACAGGCCAAGGATACAACAGATGTTCAAGGTGTCAAGTTCAATTCTGTTTTAAATTTATTGAAGTACTTCAATGTATGCCAGCCTGGGTTTGCCCCCTTGTCTTGGCCACGATATTTTTGAAGGTGTGCTGTCTTATGATGTTGCGTGTCTTATGATAACCGCCGAATTTGACAGTTCAAATAGTGGCTCTGGTGCAGTGATAAAGCCTTGTGAGGTCAGTCCTAAAGGACTTAAAATGGCACGTCATTCAGTTCAAAACTGGACTTTTTTTAAGGCTGCTGCCTGTTATAATTGGAGACAGAGTGCAGGATCCTGCAGATGAAGTTTGGCAATTAGTGCTACAGTTAAAAGATATTGTTGAAATAGTGTGTGCTCAGAACATTTCTGTGTCACAGACTGCTTATCTGGATGTTCCTGTGCAAGAGTCCAGAATAGCAGTGTTTCCAGAAAGCAGCCTGAAACCAAAACATCATTACTTGCGACACTATCCAGGACTGATACTGAAATTTGGTCCATTGATCCATTTGAAAGCAAACATACTTACTTTAAGAGGTGTGCAATTTCAAAAACTTCAAGAACTTGAGTCACACCCTTTCTGAAAGACACCAAGTGTATCAGTCCCGTTTGTCAGCTGGGTCAGCACAGCACTGAAACTTGCATATTCAAAACAGCTCTCCTTTTTATTCAGACTTATGCAGTGAATCTGTAAAAGATGCTGTCTGTCAGTTTGGATTCCATGATACACAAAGGTTGCAGTAGAGATGCAATTTAAGGGAACATCATTCAGAAAAGTCAGTTTGTTGTCAATAGAAATGATGACTCTAGAGTGAAATATTGCTAATATTTGTCGAAGAGGAGAGTGTTTACTTGTTGACCAAGGTGTTCTCAGCAGACTACCTTCCTGAGGATCATTTGTACTCACTGAAAAATTTGAGTGAAAGGATGCAGTGCCTGAACATTGCAGACTTGACTGACTTTTATCCACCGTCAGGTTACATGATGCAGGGACACAAGGTAGTCCACTAAAACACAGTGTATTGTCACATTAGAGGTTCTGTTTCTCATGGATCTGTATACAAGACTTCAAAGTTTGGATTATATGGGTGTAATGGCTAAAAGAAATGATGAAATGGTTTTTTTTTTTTTCAGAGAATTGGCATGAGATCTGACTTGTTTGACACTGTGCGTTAAACCTTTTGCTTAAGTAACATTAAGGTCATTTTGAGCTGTGTCCAACACACCTGATCCAGCTCATAAGGGATCTTAAAAATATTATCTGGTTCATTAGGGCTGGGAGTAGTGGAGTCTGTGCAGGAACGTGGATCCTCAGGACACGCTTAAGACACAATAACTTTTAAACAGAACATGTGATGAATTAAAAGTACTGAAGATTTTCATGAAACAATGTACAGCAATGCTCATCTTGCTCCTGGAGATCTATTTTCCCCGAGACCTGAGTTACAACCCTAACCACAACTGGTTCTTATGATCAGTTGTCACACAATCAGGTGTTTGTGTGACAAGGTTGGAGCTGAGTTCTGTCTAGGAGAAGGATAAACACTGTTGTACATGAACATGTACAACACTGTTTATCTACAAAGTTGTGGCCTAGAACAATGGACCTGTAAGCACTGCCAGTGTACAAAGCCAAAATAATGTTACTTCTGCAAAATTACCCACTATGTGTGGTATTTTAATATTTCAATATGTCAAGTTAAAATAATAAATTGAGTGTCAAGGGCATGAGAAAAGCCCAAAAAGACTGATGCCTTTTAACAATTTCTGGTTATCAAAAGTGGTTATATTTTACGTTTATTGTATATTTGCAAATGCTTTATCATTACTGGGTAGTTATAGTACTAAACTCCATTGTTTACAGTAAATGTTTTAAAACTGCACTGTCAAATGCACAGTATTTATTGGGTAATAGTTTTTTACAGTACAATACAGTAAATATTATGGAAATAACATGCTTTTTAAAGTACACATCTGGGTAAAGAAAACTTACTTGATGTATTTTTACGGTGACATTTTTACAGCTGACAGTTTTTTTACCGTTAAATCAGCATGTTGATAATACAGTAAACCCTTAAACAATGAACTTCATGACTGTGTTTTTCACAGTAAAATTCTGCCAACCACACCTGCCAGCTTTTTCCGTAAATTTAACAGATTTTTAATATAGTTCACCGTTAAAGCAATTAAATTCCTTTACGTAAATTTTACACTGAAGTTCTGGCACCCACAGCTGCCAGTTTTATACCGTAAACTTTTTTTTTTTTTTTACAGTGTAGACTCAAATCAATATCTGCTTTTTCCAGATTAAAAAGCAGTTACATACCTTAACAAACCCCTGTCAAAAAGAAAAAAGTCAGAGGTTAATACACAAGTAAGAAAAACAGTTAAGAGGGAAAGTGCCCATGGCTTTTTTTTCTTTCGTTTTGGAAGTTATGAGGCCGACATAGCAAACAAGTAATAAAATATTGCACATGATTCCAACCACGACAGTCCATTTCTCTAGATGATCTGTAGGTGACCTTTTCAAATCGGATCGTGCAATATAACTCAACTGTTTTGATCTGAAATTACAGAATGTTAAAAACGTTCATCTCATGCCTTCATCATCTGTTGCTATTTACATTTACTGTACAACACACTGTTAAACACTGTTTTAGCCCCCTGAAAGAGGTTTTAAACCCAAGCAATGATGTGGTAGTGGCCTAGTGAGTAGGATACTTGCCTCTGGACCAAGAGGTCATGGGTTCGAATCCTAACTTCAGCACACCACCACTGGGTTCCTGAGCAAGACCCTTAACCCCAAGCTGCTCATTTTCCCATAAACAATTATATCTTTGGCAACCCTTCAGTGTGAACAGGGCGGTAGTCATCCTCAACAGTTCATTATCATTGGGTGGTGTAAGCTTAGAGAGAGAGAGAGAGAGAGAGAGAGAGAGAGAGAGAGAGAGAGAGAGAGAGAGAGAGAGAGAGAGAGAGAGAGA
>JBBIGA010117427.1:0-10418 GCA_037576975.1 Alestes dentex | reverse complement strand
ACCAAAAGTGGTCGATGGAAGGACAACTGGGGAACCAACAACAGGGTGACTGGTGCCGAGGCAAAGTGATACATGTAGGGAGCGAAGGTTAGCCTGTCTGTTCCAGTCCCACAGTAAAGCTACTGTAGCACAAACTGATGAAAATATGAATGCTTGCTTTGAAAGAAAGGCAACAACACACTTTTTGGGGGGCTGCATAGCTGCTGAGAGTAGACCAATCACAATAGCCATGCTGACCCCTGTCCACGTCTGAAAGTCCCAACAATGCACATGAGCATCAGAACTGGATCACTGACTACTGGAAGAGGGTGGCCTGGTCTGACGAATCAGTTTCTTTACATCATGTGTATAGCGGGGTGCATGTGTGTCGCTTACTAGGAGAAGACATGATACTATGATGCACAATGGGAGGAAGGTAAGCCAGAGGAGGCAGTGTGATGCTCTGGGCAATGTTCTGCTGAGAAAACGTAAATCCTGACATGTGGGTGTTATTTTGACTACCTACAACATTGTTGCACACCAAGTTCATTCCTTCATGGCAATGGTATTCCTTAAAGGCAGTGGCCTCTTTCACCAGGATACTGACCCCTGCCACACTGCAAATTGTTCAGGAATGGTTTGAAAAACATGACAAAGAGTTCAAGGTATTGACTTGACTTCCAAATTCCCAGACCTCAGTCCAATACAAGCATCTGTGGGATTTGCTGGGCAACGTTTTTCATGGAAGCACCACCTTGCAACTTGTAAGACTTAAAAGATCTGCTGCTCATGTCTTTGTCCCAGAAACCACAGGCCTTGTGCAGTACACGCAGATCAGCGCTGTTTGGCGGTGTAAAGGGGACCTAAACAACATTAGGTAGGTCGTTTTAATGTTATGACTGATCGGTTTAGATACTTTACTATTGAGAAATATTACATAGCGTTTAATTTAAATAGCCGTAATTAGCTGAAATTTAACAATACATTCTGAACTGAATGAACTAAACTGAACTGAATACTGAGGTTTTTTTTATTAGATGTACATAAAATGTTTACTGTACCAGGATCTCCTATTTATTGCACATTTTGGATACAGATTTTGTGCTGACTTGTGAGCTTTGAGCTGTAAACCTTTGCTGAATTGCAGAATTCACATTGTGGCTGTTATGTACAAACCACAAACTTCTGCTCTGCTTCTGCTTCACAAGGAAATGTTAAAAGCTCTTTTGGAGGTTCTTCCTGTTTCAGTGTTGCTTAATCCTCTCTTTACAGAGTACTGTTGTAAATGAAAATATATTTTATTCATTGGTTTGGAATGATGTCATTTGGAGCTGAATGGATTGGAATGGAAATTATTTGCCATTCAGACAGGAGTAATTTAAAGGGCAGCATCATGTTGTTAGAACCTTGAAAGGCCTATTTATTATGCTGTTAACAGTATCCCATAGTAAATCTTAACAGACCATCTTTTACTGGATCTTACTTTTAAGTAGGGGTGGGCGATATGACGATATGAGATCGTGAAGATGATCTATGTGCTGACGATCTGCCAAAGCAGAGAGATCGTAGTATCGTCTATATAGACTATATTCTATCTATCTATTGTGGTTCTATGCTCTTCCTAATTTTTTTTCCTCAGCCAAATTGAACTGACGTACAGTTCTCACTCCTCCCACACTGTTTCATTCAGTGTGTAGCGGGAAGCAATGTCACAATTACTGTCTACGGCCGCTAGGGGCTGTCCTTGAACTTTTCTAGATTCCTTGCGGGTGTTCCTAATCTCTGTTCAGTGGTGAGTAAGGGACTCCCAGCTGGACAGAGATTAGGAGTTAATTATTGTCTGTCTTTCCACTGGTCCTCAGTTCAGTCATGTTTTGTATTTAGGTTGGTTAAGCTTCAGTTTGTGTTATGGGTCTTCCCTCACCTTACCCCTGGTCTATGTCCTTATCCTTTATTCTGTGTTCTGTTATCGTGTCTGGCCCTCAAGCCAGTTTCTGTTCAGTTCTGTTTTGCTTATAATAAATCACCACTGATGGAAGTCTGCGATTGTGCCTTCACTTTCCTGCCTGGACATAGGCCACGTATGACAAGCAATAGCTGAAAGTGAAAACATAACAGATGAGTTGGTCCCTAAAAAAACTCTACATTGGTGATATGGAACTGCTTTGGCTTTTACCCAAACAATAAGGAACAAACAGTTGTTATTTGCAAGCAGAGAAAAGGTTTGCGCGTCAGATGGCAACACGACAAACCTTTTCAGCTACTTAAAGAGACAACATCATAAACAATATGCCGAGAGTATAGAGGCAAGGAGAGCAGTCAAACCACAGGCAGCAGAGGCAACAGGTACCAAACCAAAAAAACCCACTCTGACACAGGCTTTTGAGAAAGGCACTCCATATGAGAGGATAAGCAAGCGATGGAAGGAGAACGGAATCAGTTACCTTTTACCTCAGAAAAGATATGGTTCCCATCAAAATTGTAAATAATGAGGGGTTTAAAAGTCCGCTGAAAGTAAACGATCCATGATAGAAGCTGCTCAGTCGAAAATATTTCTCCAGCACTGCCATTCCACGTCTGTACTCCGAATGCCGTGAAAAAATGGAACGCGAACTTCAGAATGTAATTTTTTTTTGCAACAACCAGTCTCTTTGCATTCCAGCAACAAATATTCCATCAGAATGAGTCTTCAACACTGTCATAACATGCCAAAGGACTACTCTAAAGCCACATAAAGTATACAAAAACCTGTAATGTGTCTTCTTTTTAGAAGGGGAAAAAAAACGATGCTGGAAAAACATGTTCTTAAGTTGATGTTTTTTTATAATCACATTTTAGACACAGTATTGCACTTTGACACTTTACGTTACAATAACTATGTTGAATAATTCAGTAATAGTTTAAGAACTGCACTAGTTGCCATTTTTATTGTTTACCATTTTTAATTGTTTGTTCTCATTGATATGTCGTTCTGAAGTAACATTAAGTATTTATTTAGCTTTAAATAAACATGTAGGCAAAACTGCACAAACTGATTAAAATCTGTTCAGAAATGTTATTTGGCCTAAATGCTGTTTAGTTCTTTAGTTCTTTGTTTTTACAAAGGAAAACAGTTTGGTTGTACTGTTCAGTAACTTGCAGAAAAGTGAAAAAAAGCTATAGTTACAAATCAATATAAATACTGTGATAAAATCAAAATCGTGATTTAACTGTAAAAAAACGTGATATGATATCTTGGCCATATCGCCCACCCCTACTTTTGAGGCTATGTTCTTTTATACACCTTTCAGATTAAAAAAAAAAAAAACACATAATGGAATCTGAAGGCCATTTTTATTTGTATCCCTCTGTTTACCAAAGATTTACTATCATTAGAAAAAAATTGGGGGCTATTTCAGGATTACAAGTCACTCAAATTATTTGTTGAGTAAAAAAAGATGCATTCGAAGGCAAGAAACTGGTGCTCATTTAGAGTAACTATGAATATGAAACAGTTCACAATACAATACCAAAGGCCATCCAGTATACTACTTACTCTGGTTAGTTTAGTAGTGAAATCCTCTATAAATTCAGCTACTATTTAGGAAGCAGTCTTGATATATTTCAGCTGTCTGGAGCTTGGCAGTGATGCCTGGATTCGCTATGCTTTCGCTGTGGAATTGAGGACACCCAGCTTGACTGCTTGTGCACACTGGGAGGCATTGAAATCCCGCCTCTTCACATTTCTGTGGTTATTTTATTGGCCAAGAGGACTGGCTTGGTATTTGGAAACTCATCTTTTCTCCAAATGGACAAACTGATACCATTGCTATGGTTCTACTTGCCCAGAAAACAGTTTGTTTCTCACACACCCATTTGGTGCAAGGCTGATATGTACTGCCAGTGCCTCCTCGTACTGTCCAATTTGTGTACGGTGGTGGCTGAAATACTAGATCGCTGAAAGGCCCCTGTCTAGTGTTGAAAGTCAGAATGAAGTGACTAAATTACAGGCAACACAACAAGAAAACCTGTTCCCCAGTATGAAACCAAGAATTGACATTTACAGTATGTAAATGACTACAATACTGGTCTAAAGCTTCCTTTCAGTGCATATTAAAATGTCAATGCAAGGCCCAGTTATCATGCTGACCTCAACAGCACTGAGAATCTGTCGTATAGCATGAAAATTACAGTCCTTAAAAGCAATGTATAGGGAAGGTCAAGCTTACAGAAAGTGCTCCTGCAGAATGGCCTGTAACACATTCATCCAATCCATAAAACTGATTAACACTTACTGAAAATATTTAAAACAACTACTGGAGCAAAAATTCCCTTTATGTGTAATATTGTGTAGTGCTGTTAAGTGACATGACATGAATAAAATTAACTAATCTGCATTTTTTTTAATTCAGTCCAACAATGTATGTATCAGTGTAAATGAAAACAAATTAGTAGTCGCTGATAAAATGCATAAGCGAGCCTTTATTTATTTAGCAAAGTAATAAGCTTGACATTATGCAGTGCACATTCAAATTAATGCTACAAAATTGTGCTGATTGTAGAGTTAACTGCACAGTCCTTGCACATAAAGAATAGGTTGATCATTCAAACCACTAGCACAGAATTGCTAATTGTGCGTGCAAATGAAAACCTTGCATTTGTACCAAGTGTTTAGATTCGACCTGCTTTAATGCCCCTCTACTGGCCTTAAAACAACAGAAATGCATCAAGCAGGCCTGCTGTGTAAGAGTCACCACCAGAAAGTGACTACAGTCTGACTGTGTCTCCATCTGCTCGACAATAAGGCGCAGGCAAATGTCATACATGCATAATACTACCAATGGCCAATCCTGTTGAGGTGGTGGGTGAGGGGGAAATTACACCTGGGGATGGTGTCACTGATGTAAGAAATGACAAACCTACCAGTAAGAACATCTATCAAATCAATGTAGGCTGTTGCAGAGGATGTTTTATCCAATTGCAGAAAACCTATTTGCATAATCTAAAAATGATTGGTTTGAAGTGGGATAGGCGGGAGCGTATAATATCTCATATTTTCTCCCTGGCTCATGAATAACACTGACAGTGCAGGCACATGTTACATGCTTGATCTGCCAAAGCAAATGGCTGTTGATTTGTAAAGCACATTTGCATACAAATAACACTCCAATCGAATACCATTTTGATTTATATTTTCTTTAACCTGTATAAAGCTTTAAAAGCTCCACATTAATGAAAAAAAAACTCATTTCTTTTTTAAATAAAAGTTTGATGCTATACAGAAATGTCTCTCTCCCTATTCTACACAGTCCATTTATAAAAACTGCACTTTAAAAACAGCCCATTTTACCTGAATTGGTTTTTTTTTACTACAACCCTAAAAACATTTACATGCATCTATCTATTCAGCCAACAGCAAATTAGCCCTGCCAATTTACCCACTATCCACAATGAAGCTATAAGCAGTTTTTTATCGCAACTGTCTTTTCAAGGAGGTACAATACCCTGCTGCCAGTCAGGACAGAGATCATTTGCATATATATGAGTCTGGGGGTACAGAGGAAGGCTAAACAAGGGTTAAACAATATCACAGAAATATCTTAAGTGGGCTTCAGGGAATAACAATTCTCAAAAAATGTAAGAGACTTTTAAAAGCTCTAACTAAAGAGACTCATCTTAAAATACTTTGATTAAACCTCTCAATCACGCTACTGAACTATGAGAAGAAATACGTAGCTAGCAACAAGTCAGCAAACTGCAGAAAAAAAAACAAATCACTCACAGCACAAATGCGAGCAAACCTGGATAGACAGACCATTTTGGATGGAGTCTGAGCAGGTTGAGAGATACTGCTTTTGTATTTAAGGTGAGTACTGACTCCAGGTGATTGTTAGCAACTTTCACCTCAGAGCTCCAGTGCTAAACTAAGCAAAATTTGGACACCAAACATTTAGCTGAACTATTCTATAGCTGAACTATTCTTCTTCTACAAACATACACTATAAGGACAAATGTACTGGGACACAGGGTTTGAGCTAGGCCCCTTACTTCCAGGGAAAGGCAATCCTAATGCTTCAGCATACCAAGACATTTTGGACAACGCCATGCTTCCAGCTTTGTGGAGACAGTTTGGGTAGCTGGTGGCCTGGCAATTAGGGAGTTGCCCCTGCGATCTGCGATCAGAAGGTTGTGGGTTCAAATCCCAGGACTGCCAGTGGCACCACTGAAGTACCCTTGAATAAGGCACTGTCCCCACACACACCACACTGCTCCCCGGGCACTGCATTCCTGGCTGCCCGCTGCTTTACTTGGTGAATGGGATAAATTCAGAGAAAGAATTTCACACTGTGTCTTGTGGTGTGTTCATGTATGACAATTGGACGCTTCACACTTACAAATGTAAAAAATGTAGCATACCAAAACATTCTGGACAATACCATGTTTCTAACTTTGTGGAGACAGTTTGGGGAAGGCCTTTTTCTATTCCAGCATGACTGTGCCCCAGTGCATAAAGCAAGGTCCATAAAGACATGGTTGGATGTGTTCAGTGTGGAAGAACTTGACTGGCCACACAGAGCCCTGACCTCAATCCCATCCAGCACCTGTGGGATGAACTGAAACAGTGATTGTGAGCCAGAACTAGTGTCTGACTTCATAAAAGCTCTACAGAATGAATGGGCACCAGTTCCCACAGAAACACACCAAAATCTTGTGGAAAGTCTTCCAAGATGTGTGGAAGCTGTTATAGTGGGGGCAGGGGCAGCTCCATGTTAAAGTCTAGGCATTTGAATGTAATGTTATTAAAGTCCCTGCTGGGTTAATGGTCAGGCGTCCCAATACTTTTGTCCATATATTGTAGCTTGCTACTCATTGTTCTTATGGTAGTGTTGCACATATGGATCCTGCAGCTTTCACAAGACCTGGGACCAGTATAAGACAGAGTCAGAAAACATTCATTCTTCTTTCCTCCGATATTTCACTTATGTTTTCTGCTGTGATTGGCTTGATTCCAAATTAGGTGCCAGCTCGAAATTTGAGTTGAGTGACTGTGTCAAGACATTCTCTCACAAGGCTGCGTTCAGTCTAATCATTTCCCCTCATTTTACCAAAACAATAGCAAATTCAATATACAAGTCTATTTCTTTCTCTCTCTTTCCCTCTCATCTGATCTCTGAGTATCTCTCTTGCTCGTGTGTGCATCCTGAGGTTCAGCCTCAGGGAGCGTCAGCAGAGAATCTCTTCATTAAATGCCATAGACACAGCAGCTTCAATTAAGAGACACATGAAGAACATCACAAAGGAAATCAGCATGCATCAAGAGCTGGGTTCATCAATGTTCAATGAATGATAATGATTAGTAATGAAAATATTCAAGGAGTCGAAATACAACACTTAATTAATCCACATTAATCTGGTTGTTTTGTTTGAAAAATTATGCTCGTAATCATCAGAGCCAGTCTTTCAGACTCCTGATTACGCATGCTCTTGATGTTCTCTAGCTTTCCATCATTCACTTGTTTCAGCTGCACTCCATGATACATACATAACGAGATGTTGCACATTGAGAGAACAAGTAAGGTTTTAATGATGCAATGTGCTCTATTGTGTTTAAATTAAAGTGTGTTACTGCGTTGATATTTGTGGTAACAATAGACTGAACTACTTTTTGTTTTCCTCTTTTAATTGTGTAAATGTTACGAAAGTATTTGAAGACTAAATTAATTTTGAAGACAGACCAATCCATGTCTTGTAGCTTATTGTAGGGGTGGTGGAGGCCTAGTGGGTAGGATACTTGCCTCTGGACCAAGAGGTCATGGGTTCAAATCCTACCTTCAGCATACCACCACTGGGTCCCTAAGCAAGACCCTTAACCTCAAGTTGCTCCAGGGAGACTGCCCCCTGTAGTTAGGGAATGGAAGTTGCTTTGGATAAAAGCGTTTGCTAAATGCTGTAAATGTAGTGACATCTTATGACTGAGTTGTTTGAAATTGGGTAAATAGCACCTGTATGCCATTTTGAATGAGTCTACAAATTTTCATCAGGAGTGACTAGTGACAGAGAGGCATGCTGGCTGCTGGACTTTGGCTATGGTTTTGTTAAGTGAGCCAAACAGAACTGTATACATAGTGTAAACATTCCAAATTCCAAATTATGGCTTAAAATGTTCTTGAGATATGGGAATGTGTCAGATCATCTACTGTCCTGCCGAAAGAGGCCACTGCCATTAGAGAATGCCATTGCCTTGAAGGGGTTTACTTTGACCGCAGTAATGTGTATGTAGGTGGTACATGCAACATTCACATGAATGCCAGGAACCAAGGAATCCCAGTGGAACATGCCTAGAGCATCACACTGCCACCATCTGTTTTCGTTTTTCCCCACAGTGCCTCCTGCTGTCATCTCTTCCCCAGGTAAGCCACACACACACACACACACACACACACACACACACACACACACACACACACACACACACCTGACAGCCCATATGTTGTAAAAGAAAACATGATTCATCAGAACAGGTCACTTACTTCCATTGCTTCATGGTGCAGTTCTGATGCCCACATGCATCAGGAGCTTTCAGAAATGGACGAAGGTCAGCATGCGCACACTGACCTGTCTGAGGCTACATAAGCAGCGAGCTATCATGTACTGTTCTGACACCTTTCTAACTTTTTTAGTAATTTGTGATGTAGTTGATCCACTGTGGGTTAGATGGACTAGCCTTCACTCTCATGTGCATTAATGAATACAGTGGGTAGTAGGTGAAAGCAGGTTTTGTCCATGTTAATGGGGTTATTCAATGTGGATTGAGTCTTCAAACTCATATCAGCTACATATGACACGTCTCCATTGGAGAGAGCCGATGACTCAAGATACTCAAAACTCTTTGAAACTGTATTAGGACTAACTTTCATAATCGTATGTACTAATGCTGAGACAAAAGTACAGTATGCTATTAACTCAAAAACAAGTTGTAAGGTGGACTTTATCATCTGTTCTCTGTATAATGATGTGGGACTTGCACCTGGCACTTCTTACAAAGCTAATTATTCAGTGTTGGTTTTCATGACACTTCAGCACATGCTGAGATTTTCCTGAGGTGTTAATTGCAGGTCAAATTAATCATCCAAGTTTGGTAGATATCTGTGTGTACTCTGTACTGGGCCTGGGGGGCAATGAGCTCACAGGAACGTCCTTATGTGAGCTAGATAAGACTTTATAGCGGCATAACTCCCTACTCCACCCACAATTAGACTATATGTAAACATTTTATCAGGAGGCAGTGGTATTTTTCGGGCATTAACACAAAAGTCGACTAGTCGACTAGTCGACTTCAGAGGCACAAGTCGACGCCCCCTGAGAGAAGTCGACTAGTCGTGTGTTTTTTTCCTCTCTCTGTGCACGCGCTTATGTATGCAGTGCAGTCTCTGCCGCTGACACGCGTTCCTTGACTTAACCAATTATAATAGTCCCTTCATAAAAGGGCGGTACTGTTGGCGCAAGTGGAATAAAAACACAAAACCTCAACAAGACGAGAGACACGGCAGCAGAGGAGACTGTCACACATCACATGTGTGGAGATCCTTCACTCTAGACACACAAACAGCACGGAGACCTGCACAACCTGCAAGTCGGTGTTAAAGTACAGTAACAGTTCCGGCGTTCTGCACGGCATCTGAAACGACACCGCTAGCTAACATGGCTAACGCTAGCACTGCAGAGAGTCCTCCAGTCCAGAGGACGCCGAGTAGCGCCGCGGCTTAAACTTTTCCCACTTTCTGTTGTGCACTTAAATTGACCAGAAATTTAAGACATTTGCCTTGGTCTTGTTTTGTTTAATTGTCATGCTGACTGTTAATGTTACAGAGAACTTTAATAAAAGTTGCTCAATGTTGGACAGCCGTGTTCCTCCGTTGCGTGTGTGATGACGTCATCACAACTAGTCGACTCGACTTTGATGACCAATAAGTCGACTTGAACAAATCTGAAGTCGTTAATGCCCTAGTGTGTGTGTATACAAACTAGGCAATGCTAAGATATTTCAGCAATACTATAAACAGGCAAATAAGTAAAAAAAAAATTAAACAACAAACTAAGAGGACAACTTGGATTATATAGAACAGTTGCAGGATGAGTGGAGGTGGTCAGAGATTGAAAGTTTAAAATGTTCAAATGTTTAGAATATCCTGTATTTACAGTGGCTGGGCAGTTTGAGCAACTTCGACAAGGTCCAGACTGTCATGGCTAGACTGGCTCACTGCATCTCCTAATCTTGTGGGATGTTCCAGGTATGTGTGGTTCATACACACAAAAAATTAAAAGAACCACTGCAATTTATTTTTAAATCAACTTCTCTATGAGTATGAATGTCTGTTAAACTCCTACACAAGCACCTCATTCTGCTTTATGAGGGACTGATTAGTGATCACCTGAATCAAATCTTTTTAATGAGGAAA
>JBBIGA010117426.1:0-10419 GCA_037576975.1 Alestes dentex | reverse complement strand
TGTTCAGTTTAAGAAAATTTGAGGAAAACCAGGATTGTAATTCATTAATGCAATCAGAAAGGGAAGAAGGTGGAAGAATAGAATTAGGTTTACTAGAGAGATAGAGCTGGGTATCATCCGCGTAACAATGAAAATGTATATTATATTTACGGAAAACATAGCCAATGGGGATGAGATAAATAATGAAAAGAAGGGGCCTCAGGACAGACCCCTGGGGGACACCTGTGGTAAAATATGGCCAAACATCTGATATGGAAGTTCCTCAGGTTTCTGTTGATGCTCGAGATGTCAGATGTCATGCTGAGTTTAGTGTTCCTGTGTCACGAGGAACCAAAATTATTGTAATGCCCATAAAGAACAAAAAAGAACAAATCTCTTATATTTTAAACAACAAAATGAAAAAACAAACAAACAAAAAAACACAATGTTTGAACCCAGGAGAACTTTAAGGATAGTCTCCGCCCACAAGAGGGAGGGGAGACCCGCAGAGGGCAGGGCTCCGGAGAGCGGCCGAGCGGCACTGCGCCGAGAGAAAGAGCAGCAAACGGTGAGAGTGTAGGAGAACAAACACCAGTTCTAGACTGTTTTACACCATTTATATTTACTGAAATCGGAGTTTACTGATACACTCTGAGTTCTGAGGGCAATAGCAGTGTTGCATCTAACAGATCTTTAGTAGGTTTTTGCTTTTATGTAATGAAATGCCTCCAGCTAATAATGAGACAAAACAAAAATTCTCTTAAATACTCAAGACAAGATTCGACTCACCCCCCAAGGACTCCAGACGTGACTCAAACTCAAATAAGTTGACTCATGACCATCTCTGCACTGGAGCCTGGCAAAAAACTATTTTCTCAGGATAACCATGTGTACTGTTATTACAGTTGGGGGATGGGGGGTCTGTTCACTGTTAGAGACCTCCATGGTCACTGTGGGAAACAGTTGGTAAGGTGATTACTTCTGTCTCTCTCCTCCTTCTCCTTCCTTCTTTCCCTCTTTTCCTTCTCCTTCTCCCACTGGTTGGAGATGTTGACAGAGTTCAGTTAAACTTAATTGGACTGTAGCGCACTATAGATCCTGTGAGATCTCTGGAGCGCTCTTTTTTATTGTTCACTGCCTGCAGGTGCGCAGAAAATGTCTTTGCCTGTCCCAGATCCACACAAAGCACACCGAAGAGAAGAGGTGTGCTTTATAATGGCTTCTGGTCTATTGGAGAAGCTCTGAGTATACAGGGAGCCGTTTGACACGGAGCCAAAACATTTCAAAACAGTTCATGAGCAGATTTGGTTTCAGCAGGAACTACTCCACCTCAGTATACAGTTTTACATCATTATCTTACTAATATGTGCAATAGTCTACCATGTGCATTATCATGCAACGTTCTTATCGGGTGCTGAATCATTATCATTATGTGCAAACTCTGATTATGATGTGCTACAGTGTTACAGAGTGCAATATTTTCTTGTTGGGTGTTAAATTATTTCATTATGAGGAATATTTTATTATTATTTGCAGTTATCGTACTGTAGGCCCCACGGTGGTGCAGTGGGTAGCACTGTTCCCTCCAGGGTTGGGGGTTTGAATCCAGGGACTGGAATACAAGCTAATTAACACAGGAGAGATGAGCGTTAAAGAGGGGGAACGTGCGAGAGAGAAAGTGTGTGTGTGTGCGTGTGTGTGTATGTGTGAATGTGTGTGTGGAGTTTGCATGTTCTCCTCGTGGTGGTGTGGGTTTCCTCTGGGGTCGCCGGGTTTCTCCCACAGTCCAGACATGCACGTCAGGTGAACTGGGGATTCTAAAGTTGACCATGTGTGTGTGTGTGTGTGTGTGTGTGTGTGTGTGTGTGTGTGTGTGTGTGACCTGCGGTGGGCTGGTGCCCCGCCCAGGATGAGTCCCTGCCTCGCACCCGTAGACTCCGGGATAGACTCCGGATAACCACGACCCTAGTAAAGATTAAGTGGTTACAGAAAATTAATGAACAGTCTTACCATGTGGAACATCACAACTTATATCAATATTAAAGATGTCTATCACAACAATAACAGACAACCACTCTTTGTGTTACTAGTAATTATCTTAACTGTAAGTGACTTATCTATAGTATTTATGCCCCAGCATTGTGTAGATATCATAGTATATTTTATATCAAGTTTTTTCTGTCGATTCTTTATTGGATGTATTTTGACATCCAATAAAGACAATTACACTATACCTGTCTTTCTGTCTTTGTGTCTCTGTGTCTGTGCATTCGTAACATAAGCAATTTCTTCTGGAATCAAAAAAGTTTTCAGATTTGATTCTGATACTGTCAGAATGAGTTATGTACGATGTTGTGTGTGTGGTGTGTGTGTTGTAAGCTTGATTTGAGTCGGTTATGAACACTTTACTCACCGGTTGTAGCCAAAAGCTACCTGATAACATCTTCAGACCAACATTTTCAAAATGAAGAAACCTCTTCATTTTGCTCTGTAAATGCCAGCGCATGGTACTGGTTCGGGGATGACATTTGAAAAGGCAATAACATTAGGAATGGGTTTGGTTCGGACGACATGTGACATTTAGGCTTGGTGCATATGGAGATTCACTGCTAGAGAACCCGAAGTTCTGTGTGAAGTGGAGTGGAGAGCCCCAAGTTGGTCACTCGAGGGTTAACAGAACTCGTTACCATGGAAATATAAAGAATGCAACAGTAGTCCAGGCACATTCCGAATGAAGCTCTGTTTGTTGCTGGAAGTGCTGATCATTCTTGGTTTGCCATCAGTCTGCACCTAAGGTGTTGAATGAACACCTGGACAGACAGACAGACAGACAGACAGACAGTCAGAAAGACAGATAGATAGATAGATAGTTGTTGCAAGGATTGTTTCATATGTCATGCTCTTAGGCTGAGAAAATAATACGCTGCCCAAAAGTGTCAAGTCAAGAGCAGCTCTGTGTCCAGAAACTGACCGTTGGTGAAGAGCTACGGGACGGATAATAAAGATGAGCTAAAGTCACAGGCGCCAGAACCATTTTATTTGGGGGGGGGGCCCAAATTATTCGTTTCATCCCCCCTACTCATCCACCCAACGATTTGTACGAGGGAAACACGCGAGACCGATATCGGGCAGAGAGACAATGGAAAATCAAAGCGTGCTACAACTTCCTTGCCATCACATTACGACAAAGTTCCTGTTTACTTATGGAAAAGTGCCTTAAGAGTTCGCTCGGTGAGTGAATGTGACACTGTTAGGGAGAACTGAATTCTGTAAGGGACAGTTCAGCTTTGTTCAACACTGAATGGATCAAATGAGCTCTACGAGAGTGATCTCAACACCGCGAGAGTGTTTCTGTATCCTTTTTGACACTGCCTTGCATGTTGCGTTCTGTCATCTCCCTCCTATATTGGATTCTGCCACTGTTTTTTTATGAATTACGGCGCGGTGCTGAATGAATGCGGGTGCCATGGGAACGCATTATAAGCACGAGATAATATTTTTTTAACCTTGTTACTGACGGAGCCTGACACCTCTACCAGAGTAGGCCCTGTTGCCATGGCAACAGCATGCGGCCGCGGCGCGGTAGCCTCTCGCGGGACGCGGCCTTTAGAAGCGAACATGAACGGGGCCTACCGACACCATGGCGTTGTTATGGGAGATCACTACAAAACGAATCGGTACTGTTTGGGGAGATGCGTTGTATTGGAGGCTTTATTTAAAACATTAATAATGTACTATTAACTTGATGCTGGTTATTGAGACCACAGAACATCTGCTCTTACTTTATGTTGAACTTCTCAGAGACTTGTACGATTTCTCTGAATACATTCTCTGTTTGGTCTCATTATATTGGATCTATGGTTTTATTTCGAGATACACAGATGTTCCAGCCTCCAGAGATTTTAGTACAGTGGTCGAGACGCCTTTTCCCTCTCTCATTTTTAAAATATCCAAACAGGTAGGCCTAATATTAACACATCTATTTGTGCTTCAGGCAAGATAACTTTAACGAGACAACAGGGATTCGACATTTGAGAGAAGGGATCCCTCGACTGCTTTTATATTTTATAACTTCACACCTGGCTTACAGCAGCAAAAAAACTGTTGAGACAGTCCAGCCCACATGTTAATCCTGTCTAAAACAGCACGTTTGGTCTTTGAGTAGACTTGTCCTAAATACCTCCAGAATTATAGGTGGTAAAGATCAGACAGGGACCTTCAAAGGCCTTCAGAGAAGGCATAATAAAAATAAATTTTATTTTATATAATTAGCATGCTTGTTGCACTGAAGTAACTTCTGCAAGTAACTGTTCACTGTTGAGTTTTTGTTCAGAAACTAAAGGGTTAAAATGCTGAAACACACAACAGAAATTTGTCTAATTAGGTTTTTTTTTCATTGCAATATCCAGTTAGGGACAGCAAGAGCTGAACTGAAGGTCTTACAGATTAGACTGATCACTAAAATTAGTAGAAATTCAGTGTACAGTCAAGCAATCACATTTTGCTGTATAAGGGACCCATTTCAAGATTACAGAATGTCTTTCTAGTCCTTCTGGAAGTCTTAAAGAAGAGTCCGTAGTCTGACGTAGACTTAATATTGAGTTTCAGTCAGATATTAGAAATGGAAAACGGTGGCAGCTCTGCTCTACAGTTTACAGAGTCACTGTAAAACTGCTCGACTGTAGCATATTCTACAAGCTTCCAATAAAACATAAAGAATGTCTTTTATTCTTTAAATCTGTTTCCTCTAGAAATGCTTTGTTCGTCACCATTAGCCCAAGTGCTAACATAACACAGCGAACCTCTTTACTGAAGGCTAGCACAAGTCTTGATCAAGTTTATCTTTCACTGAAAACAGAGAAAAACAGATTTATTCTAATTGTTCTGCAATAAATACACACATAAAAGCAGCATTCACAGTACAAATAATTATAAGAAATACAATTATATAATTTTACTTAGTCATAATCAAAATAACCAAAAATAAGTGAATTCTAACCTAGATAATGAGTCAAAGAAGAAAATTAGGGATGTTATTTGACAGTATTGTATATAATATCACATGGCCATACATCTGATGATGTAAAAAACTACCAGTGGACGCTGCAATCAGTTATGACAGATGGAGCCCTATAGAAGAGAGTCCTATCCATAAACAATCTAGATTTAATTTCACAAGAAATCATCATTTGTATGCTGTGACAGATGTTTTGGCTCAAGACAGGAGGCGTAATGTAATTCCAGTGCATTTGAATGCCATTATAAATTCGGCAGTGACACATGGTGGATGCTGACCCTGGAGCAGGCAGTGGAGGAGGAGCTCCAGCAGGGCTCTCAGCAGAGGCGACACTACAGGGCCTACATGGAAAACTGTTTAAGAACAAAAAACGAATTCTACCTGCTCTGTGATCAAAGCCTTACATGTTTCTTGTCCTCTCTGGACTACTGCAGTGTTTATCCTGCTATTCTCTAGTTGGTCTGTGGCTTGTGTTTCTGTAATTAAATTTTATTTTTAGCACTGTGTTCCTTCTAGAGGACCTAGAGGATATAGTTTTTTTTTATACTTAAATGTTTCAACACATTTCAACACAAAACAGCAGTTGTCTTTTTAAATTATGTGAACATTTCATGAATTTTCACATTTTACAAATGGATCAACAAAGATACGCCACGCTTGCCTGTTTTGATCGATTAAAAAATGTGTTCTTTTTAACTTACATTAAAAGTTAAGAATATTTTTGCCTTCTCGTTCAAAATTGGACATACAGTTTTTTTTTGTTTGTTTTTTGGGGTTTTTCTTAGCTGTGATGGGCCGGCACCCCGCCCAGGGTCAGTCCCTGCCTCACACCCCTGGATAGGCTCCGGGTACCCATGACCCTATTAAGGATTAAGCAGTTAAAAAAATTGAATGAATGAATGAATGAATGGGTTTTTCTTAGAGTGACAACATACACAGATCAGCCATGATATATTATGCAGCAAGTGACACACACACACAGTCAGTTCATGAAGTTGATGTGTTGGAAGCAGGAAAAATGGGTGATTGTGAGCATCTAGGCAAAACTTGATGACTAGGTGCCAAATAGTGTGGGTCTCACACAGCTCATGGGGAGTGTCTGGAATGCAGTGATCTGGTAGGTTACTTTGACATGCATCACCTACTTAAACATTGTCTTCAGGAGGTTTTTGATTTCTGCTGCTCTACCGAAGGTGTCTTGCTTCAAAACCTCCTGAGGACTCATCTGTTCAGAGAGCATCTCCTCACCTAAAATCTATGTTCTTGCATTTCTCCTACATAAAGATTTTAGCACTTAGAACTCTCAGCTGGTTCTCACACTGTCCTGAAACTTGTGTTTCCTCAAATGATAAGCCCGCTTTGGATAAAAACAACTGCCGAATGAATGTAATGTAATGTAATGTATTGTAATGTAATGTTTTGTAATAAGATGTAGTCTTGACAAGGTTCACCAGTTAATTGCAACAATGTTCTCTTATGGCAGTGGTCTCTTTAACAGAACGATGTGCCCTGCCACACTGCAAACATCGTTCAGGAACGGTTTGAGGAACATCACAAAGAGTTCAAGGTGTTGACTTGGCTTCCAGATTCTTCAGATCTCAATCTGACTGAACATCTGAACTGGATTGTGTTGGACAAACTAGTCCGATCCAAGGAGGCCCCACCTCACCTTACAGCACCTTCAGAGGACCTGTGGGGTCCATGCCTCAATGGCTCAGAGTTATTTTGGGGGCATGAGGGGGACCTACACAATATTAGACAGGTGGTTATTAGACATGTTATGGCTGATCTTTGCACACCTTCAGAAGAGGTTTACTTCAAGGTAAATCTTTCTGCATTCTGAACACAAAATTAAAGAAGCTTCCGGCCTCCAGCCTCCAACACAAACTCAATTCAAACTCAGGTATATAATGGTCAACCAGAATCCTTTAAAGTCCTCACATTTTATTTGTAACCATTGTGTGTATGTGTGCAGACACAGAGGGTCAGAAAAGTAGAAACTTAGATCCCAGTACCTGGTCAGGTGGGCTTTACATTGCTCTAGGCATGGAGAGTTTTGGAAAAAAAACTGAAGTTTGGCTCTGAATTCGCTTGGAGGAACCTGAAGGAGTTCTTTACCTCAGAATCCACCAGTGGGTTTAATACTGAGTGAGAGCTGGTAGAAACCAGAGCAGGTAAAGCTCTCCGAATATTATTGGGATATTTTTACCAGTGATACTTTGTCTGTCACCATATTCTAAACAATATATTACCAGAATGTGCATGTCCATGTTTGCCATTAAAGCTCTTTTAAACAAGGAGTGACTTCCTTAGCTTGAGCGACCATCAGCTTCTTCACTTCTAAGTTATGTACAAAAATTAAACCCATTTCTCAAGCAAAAACAAGAAATTCCAATGTGAATGTGTGAAAAAGTACATGTGTTAATTTGGGTTAATTTGGTGGTGACTGTTCCTTTTAAAGCTCAGAACTACATGACTAAGGGTGTGAGCTGAGCATATTTCTGTTTGGTGGAAGCTAAAGTTCAGGTACATTCACCATAATTAAGCTACGTGGTTCATATGCATGCATCAAAGACACACACACCGGTTACTAAGCCAAACACACACACAAAACATGCACAGGCAACTTTCAGCCTCCACACACTACGAATCCCAGCATCTTAATTTTACCTTTTAAAATTGCATTCATTTTGACCTTAATTTCCAATTCAGGAAATTAAGGGAAATTAAGAGAACAGTGCACAGATTAAGGCTGATTAAGGGGTAAAACTACTGAAACTACCTTTTTTAAATTTGCCCCTTAAATAATAGAACTTCCTGAATTAAATTTAAGATTAAGGGGTTTCACACTTATGCCTTAAATCTAATTTTAAGATAAAATTAAGGGGTCGGTTTCACAAATTAACAGCCACTTAATTTAGTTTAAGGGGTTTGGTGTAATTTCAGGGGTAAATTAATGGAGGGTTAAGCACATTTTAAGCACATTGTGTTTCGTAGTGACAGCCTCCTCTCCAGGCAAACTCTACTCTTCCTCTTAACTGACTGAAGAGCTTCAGTTTTTAAGTTCTTCTGGCTCCTCTGGAAGCTCCACCTCTCCAGCGCCACACTGTCAGTTATTGTCATTTCAATATTGTCATTTCAAGACCAGACTACTGCAATGCACTTCTGGCTGGCCTTTATCTGAAGGCCACCCGGCCTCTACAGCTGAATCAGAATGCAGCAGCATATCTGGTCTTCAATACACCAAACTTCTCACACTACTCCACTGCTGCGGCCCCTTCACTTCCTGTGGTTCTCCAATAGATTAAAAACTCTAACACTCACCTACAAAGCAAAAATGGTCATGCTCCATCTTACCTATCAGCTCTGATCAGACCATAGTTTGTTTCTGCATTGTAGGGTTTTTTGTACAGACAGAAAAAAAAACAGTGGTCTCCTTCCATGTAGTGACGACATTTCGCCCAATCAAAAAGCAGTGATGCACTCTGCTTGGCCGCAGCCCTCTTTTGACCCTGACGATTTGTAATGGCAAAACATTTGTTCACGGTTCATTGTTACAGTGGAAAAGCACCAATAGAGCATCAAGCACAGCCTGACTTGACCCAGCTCTTCTCAAAGGTCTAAGATCTGCATCAACACTTTTCTCAGCTTTGACGCCGAAGTGGTAGAACGAACGTCCCCTCAACTTCAAAACTGCTGAGACCCTCACTGTCTTCAAATGGATACCGAAGACCCTCTTCTTCACTGACCCTTCCACGTCTTCCTTGTCTTCTCTGTGTGATCTGAGAGGGCATCTCTGAGTCTTACTCTACAAGAGTCTTACTCTACAAGCAGCTCTTGGTGTAAGTCTCGGTTTATTAGTGTGAGGGACATGCTTTCTTTGTACACTACAAAGCGCCAATGAATGTTGCTCTGGGTAACAGCGTCTGCCAAAGGCTGTAAATGTAAAATGCAAAGATAAATACATATAAACAGCTAAGACTGTAAGACAACAGCACAGATTATTCAAGATGACAGCTCACCTGAATTGAAATTAAAGAGTGATGACTAAACTGAAGTGTGGAATGTAGGTCTTCAGGTCTTCAAAAGACTAAATTGTCTTTTGATTAACATTAGAATAAATGCAAACAAACACAAGAAAGACATCAGTAAAAAGTATCAGGATTAGTTTAGTGTGTAAAAGTAGTTGATCTTGTATGAGCTGGTGAGGAGAACACAGGTTCGGTTCCAGATTCCTCCTCGGTTCCTCCAGCCGTTGTTTGGATTTGTGAAAATCTATCAGCAGCTCCTGATGTAATTTAATGAAGGACTGATGGAGTCAAACCAGGTTTCTGATGGAAACTACAGTAATACTGGAGTTCCACAAGAACACAATGATACACTGAACGTAACATCACTATTTGCTGTATAATTGTATTTGTATTTATTCTATTTAGTTTCATTTAGGATATTTACCGTAATGAAAAGATAAAAAATTGTATATAGTGCTGCAGTCTAAAGTCAACTAATGTTCTGTGTCAGAGTTCAAACCAGATAAGAAGACCATTATGAGGCAGAAAACATTCAGAGGCAGAACGTTATGTATGAAAATCAATTATTTTGTAACTAAGAAACTGCACAGGTGAACTTATCCATAGCAAAAAGCCTGGTAGGCCACTGAAGACCACCACAGTGATCTAACTGACACAAAAAACTTGAGCAGATCAAGAATGTAGGCTGTTTGCGTGGGTGCTTCAGTTTGACCATCCAGAGATAATACCACCAGTAAACCTCATGAACAGAAAGCGAAGATTACAGTCTGCTTAAAGAACATGAGGTGAGGATTAAGTGCCAGACTGATGACTTGAGAGATTCTCACATAAAAACTGCGTGATCCAAAGCAAACCTCATGCACTGTAGAAAGGGTTTCTGTAGAGGTGCTTTTCTGCTCGCCAGGGTACAAACAGTGTCACCACAAAAGTGCAAAACAGTCCTTAAGATACAGATTTCTGCCTTCAGTGAGTATTAAAGGTATGTGACATTCATGTTCCCAGGAGAATGGAGCATATTTGCACCTTATATAACATTTTGAGTAAATAAAAGTAAAATATCAAGTCTGTAGTGAAGACGGGATATAGTTTTGCATACAGCTTTAGAGTGATAAAGTAGTACTTTTTTTTCTGAGAATGTCATTTTATTGATTTTCTGACAGTAGATAGCTGGATGAATTCTGAAGTATCTTAACTGCTCAGACACAAAAATGTCTCAAAACTGAATCGTACTTTACCTTGAAGTCAGACAATGACATACCACTGCAACAACTGTGGAGTTTCTCAGGGTCAAAACTGTTTAACTGGCCAGTTTACCCTCAGAGTGTATCAGTAAACTCTGATTTCAGTAAATATAAACAGTGTAAAACAGTCTAGAACCAGTGTTTACCCTCA